>VTPC01001047.1:0-18933 GCA_011009095.1 Ignelater luminosus
ACTACATTAATTTATTGTCTTTTACAGCAAGAAAATATAAAAAAAAATCTTGTTAATACCAGTTTTGAGGTTATCAGCTTAATTGCAACACATTTTAAAACAATTTATTATTTCTCGTATATACAAAATGTATTAATATCAACAACAGATAAGTAAGGTCATGGCTTTATTATGATTTCCTCTTTTACTGAAAGCTCTACTGAAATAAAAGAAAAAAATTCTCTTGCTATTAATGAATCTATTATCAAGCATTTTTTTAATACTTATCCTTCTGCTTAGACTTACAATTAGATCTACATTTTACATTTTAGTTATCAAATGTACTAAACTTATGTCAGTAGATACAATTCAAACCCGAAAACGCTCAACTTATTTCAATGATCAATATGACAAAATGGGGTCTGTTAGGTTTAGACAAATGCGGAAATTAAAGCTGGAGTTTACTATCACTAGAGAGCGGTATCAAAGAAGATATCTTTAACACTATTCACTAATAAATTCGCTTTGATTTCATAAACATACCCGCAAGGTTAC
Organism: Ignelater luminosus; assembly: GCA_011009095.1. Taxonomy (NCBI): domain Eukaryota; kingdom Metazoa; phylum Arthropoda; class Insecta; order Coleoptera; family Elateridae; genus Ignelater; species Ignelater luminosus. Next base: position 535 of record VTPC01001047.1, read on the forward strand.
CTAAAATTCACATTTATCTATGAAATTTCTAACAATGTCTTAATTTGAATCCGTCTACAAATATAGTTAGGGGGTAGGGGTGTGGCAGAACACTAGTCCTGAAAAGAAACACCTACTAGTACTACTGCTTTCAATTTCTTAAAGCAATTTTATCAGTTACTATCAATTATTAAACTTGCAAACAAGATAAACTAGTTATTGTAGAATGTATCATCCAATGCCAAACTAATCCAATAGTAATCCATGAAACCAACTAACAAGTTGAATCCGACTTTCCTCAATAAAGCCAAATTCAAGTGGCGACCGTAGTTTACCCTACATCATCCGGTCCAAGAAAGAATTATGTTTGTAATAAAAGTACTATACAGTAGACGTATATAAAGAACGTGGCCGGTTACAAAGTAAATAGGGCACTTTCGGTACGATTTCTGGCAGTTTAGTTACGTCACAAGATACAGGGATAGTAACATTATTATGAGGTCGATTAGTAGTGACCATCAGAAAACTTGGTCTGCCTTACTTCACTACGCCGTAATCCCCTAGCACACCAGTCAAAAGATGAGTGCTTGTTTATTTCTAGTTAATTCTAGACACGCCAGGTTTTTTATATTATGTCTAAATTAGTGTACTTTTACTACAAACACAATTTTGGGACATCTAACTTTACTTTTTAATACAAAATTTCATGCATTACTGTCTTTACATACGATAGAATCCTAAAACAATGCCCAACCCATACAGCTGTTTTGTAAAGGCGCTTTGTAAGTTGTCAGGACAGTGCGGTTCCTTCCCAAAAGAAAGGTCTTCAATCATTACACGCCTATTTGAATGAAACTTTGCAAGCAAGTGAAAAAATAGATAATGTTGTTATTTGTAAAAATAAAAAATGCTTCTTGAGAAGGTTGTACAGAATAATTACCTCTACATCTTAAAAGTACTTGCAACACACAAACTGTTCCATAAAAGTGAGACCTCTCTGTAGGTTTATACGTCATTTATACAGAGCTTTGCTTTCAGGTATACTAAAATTATTTTGAAGAAAAAGTTCTGCATCTTTTTAAATCAAGATAGTACATCGGAAATTTGGAAGATTTCAAAAGGTATGCAGGGGAAAACTAAAAAGTTGAAATTTCTACAAGAGCAAAGTATTCTTATTTTTCAAGGTAATGAAAAATCTTAGTAAAGTATATCGTAAATGATTAGAAGATATAACTCAATATTAAATTAGGTCCTCCTATCTCAATTTTTGCATTTGCATTGATATTCTATATCATTTGCTAAGAATCGTTGAAATAGTTTTAAGCGAACATTGACTAGTGCAATAATAGTTTTGAATCTACATTTTAAATCAATACATGATTAGGTTAAGTGTTTTTAATTTCTTCTTTTTAATTAACTTCAACACAAAATCAATAATTGAAATATGAGGCCAAGGTTTTCTTCTTGGTTCTGCTCTGTATACCTTTTCCTCAAAATAATCTTTAGTTACATAAATCTAAAGATAAAACTCTTATAGATTACATATGAACTTGTAATTAGAGAGGTCGATGTGACACGTTTGCAAAACAATTCTAAAATAACATCTTTTTATTTCTACAAACGATGCTATCTTTCTTCCATATATCATTAAGACAAGACACCCTGTATAACTAACGCAAAACTGCAGCTCAGCACGAATAATTTTCATTTTTTTTCTTATCTATGAGAACTCTACTTACCGCCAGAGCTTCATTAAAATTGGTGTGTAATGGCTGCAAACCTCCCCTCATCTAGAACTCATCACTTCTTAAATGTTTTTTGGATTCCATCTTAGCAGTCTACTCTTCTATTTTATAAGAACTGCCTTATAAAAAACAATAGATAACTGTTGTGGAGATTACTAATCCCTGGGGCCTAGCAATAAAAATCTAAAAAGGTATTTAAAGTGGATTGTTATGTTATTATTTTTTACTAAATGTAAATAAGTAGAATTCTTCAAAACAGATTTAACGATTTCATTGTCTAGATAGTGAAATAATGAAATTTTGCAGTTTATGGTAAAAGCTTAATTGCATAGCTTGTGTAAAAACCCCAAGCGGAGAAAAACAAATTTCCAGTCTTTAGAATAACAATTGACAGCAATGGACTTACTGTATTATGCTGCTCTCACGAACATTGAACATGAAATACCGTCATTTATGAAAATCAATGAACAAAAATGACTTCTCGATTGTAGCTATTGATCAGTAAATCAGCAAAAACCTTTTTAAAATTCTTTTTATTGCAGAGTTTCCCTTAGGGCGAAGCATTCAGGTTAAATTAAATGCATCGATAAATACATTTTCGTGACAAATCTACCGTTTCTGCACAAAATCCCTAACAAAAACATTCCAGGCAGTATAAGAAATTTTATTTGCTATAACTTCGCTATTGTCTTTTACCATTAGAGAACAAACTTAGAATAACAGCCGGCTCTGGAATTAAAACCCAGACCCAAATTTCAATCTTAATGACGTTTATATTGAACTTAACCATAAGTTGCCTTTTTTTTTCTTTTTTGCAGGATGCGTTGTTTCTCAATAGAATCATATATTTAAAAATCTTTCAAATCTAACATTCAATGTTAAATTTCTCGTGTTCTTAATACCTCCAAAACAATATAAGATATTCAGATTTAATTTTTTGTGGTTGTTACGGTAAAGAATCCACTGTTCTACAACTTTTTAGTCAAGAGTGAAGACTTCTGAAGAACCTATTAGAGTGTAAAGCTGTTCACGTTTAGAAAATAACATTTACTCGTATATCAATGTTTTTGAACTCAAGATCTTCCGTTATAATACCTACTGATATCAATTTCAAGAACATTATGCATACTGAGATGAGCACCTTAAGTCACTTAGTGATTTTTCTACATTTGGTTACAAGTAACAGGTAATCAGCCAATTTCCTGTTGCGCTGTTTGTTTGTTGCTATATTTCTGAAGGAGTGTCATCGTCACCAGGGGATTTCTACAGTTGCATTGCTTATACTGCATTTTCTGTTTTGGGCTCTGGATTTTAGCAGTTTCGATTCTTTTCTAAAGAATTAGTACCCCACACCTACCTTGTGTAATTTCCACAAAATGACTTCTATTCGTGCCAAATGTGTTCGAAGTTGTAAATCGTAATGATCATTTTCGATAAATTGAGTTATGTGAATATTATTTTTGCCCTTGAGGTAGTATTTCTTTTTTCTGTTAGTTAGCTAAAAGAGTAGCATAGAATCTGCTGCTTAGTATAGCAGAAAGGATTTTGATTTCGACACCAGTGAATAGCTCACGATCTAATCATGTATGTTTGTAATTATGTTACTGACAAGTATCCACCAAAACATGTTGTCCTTCTGATTCTTACTTCACTTTTAAAAAATTCATCCTTTAACTGAAACTAAATAGCAAAACCAGTTTGTTTTTTACATTTATTAAATAATAAATTTAGATTAGAGTTATAAATTCGAAATTCCTGTCAAATCATCTTGGGTTACTTAGTTGGTCATCAAACGTGCTATATCATATTATTATGTTCAAAGTACCTTAATAGTTATTACATTATTTAAACTGCTAATTAATGGTTTTCATTCTTATTTTGAATTACAGTCCATCTTCTAGGCAAATTCAACATTCTTTTATGATAGCTATTAAGGCATTTCATCTGTATTAATTTATTTTGTCTAATTAACTAACAAGTAACAACTTACTTTTAGTTGTTTTGCACACAACAGGAAAAAACATCAGAAAAAATTTTATTTACATTTAATCAAGAAATTCCTTTGTATATTTTTTAATTAGTACTAATGAACGTTATAAAAATTATAGCCATATAAGTTAATATATATAATTTACAATCAACTATTTCAAGTTCAACTCGTTTTGTTAGTAAAATAAAATTCCCCTGTACGTAGTAAGAATTAATTTGCAGTAGGTACATTTTCTTATCTTTCAAATCAATCAACATGACTATTATTGTTACACAATTATTTATTAATTATTATAAAACATGCGAATAAATAAATTAAAAAAGAAATATAAAAAGCAACGATGATATCAGTAATTAACAAAGTACGGATTGATTCACAGTCTTCATTATATTTTATTGAAATCTAAATTGGTGGCATCTTGAAGTCTTGATTATTAGATTTCTTTTTAGTTGCTTTTACTGGCATATCTGATTTATACTTGACATCCGTCCTGAAAACAAAAGAAAAAAGGGTTAAAAATATATATTTTAGGAATTATCACGATATGCAGGGTTCTTCTCATTGACACATATCTATAGGTTTTTTATTGTATTATAGAATCAATAAAACGTATCAGGAGTTTGTGTTGGGTCAAGATGGCCTCTTATTAGTCATGTCCAAATCTATGGAAATTATATTTCTACAATATACGACTATCGAAAATCAGCAAACAATTGCAAAAACAAGTTGGTTCGGTGACACTTTTATTAAAAGCATTTTATAGCATGGTATGAATCTCAATTTCTAAAGATGAATCAAAACTTTAAGCTGTTCTTGTAATAATATCTCAGAGATATCTAAGCTGCAACATCAATAATTTAGAGTTTGTATACGAGACAATTACAAGAGCTAAACTGATAAAAATTCATTCAAGTAGTGGCCACAAGAAAGATGCCTTGCTCATAGGAGACATGCAATAAAATTTAGGTTCCACAAAGTTTCTGAAGGATTTACAAAAACTTCATACAAGATGGAAGATCGAATGTTAAACAAAGAAGAGGTCTTTTTAATCATGGTCAAAAAACAAGTCGAATAGAAACAATGCCCAACAAAAATTTAAATTTTAAAATTTTAACGTCTTTTATTTAAATAATGTACAGCCTTTTTTACATAAATAATGTCCCAATTCTTTATTTTAACGTATTGATTAATCAAATACAGTCTCATTAGTATTATTCAGGCAAAATATATTTCATAAGAGGCTATAAGAAGATTTTGGATATACGAAATTAGACCTTGTATTATATTGGTTAATTGTTTTAATTAGAAATTGAGATGTGACATTATTTATACAAAAAGCTATTAGTACAAGAGCCACTGACAGAAAAAAAGGCGTAAATCCTAACTTTCTGGCGTTGTTACACATCGACGCAAAAGATATCTAGGTAGTTTGAGGAAAATTTCAACGAGCTAGGTGTGCGCATGCGCTCGTAGTGGAAATTCTGAAAAAGTCTAGTTTTTCCACAAATCCTAGCTATCTGCCGTTTATAAATTTTCGTAAAGTGACGAAATACAAGACGATAGACAGAATGTACGAATTCAGAAACGAAATTTTCTAAATTCTAAATTTGAAGATTTCGGTATCTGAATTCGTACATTCTGTCTGTCTGTCTGTTGCTATGTTCCCGTAGCTTTGCAGGACATGTTATATACGAAATCAACTTAGAATTTTCTCTTGATTACAGTTACATAATCGGTATTTCTATATCTTAGTTTTCGAGATAATCGGGATCGAAAATAGCAATTTTTCGACATAGTGATATTATATACGATATCGACTTAGTTGTTAACGCTGAATACGACTATAAAACTTAAATTTTTATATCTCGAGTAGTTCTCAAAATATTCGATTGTTATACCTTGAGTAATTCTTGAAATATTCAATTTTTCTTTTAAATTTCGTCAGAACTTGCTGGCATTTTCACTAGTTTTCTTTGACATTCTGGGTATTTAGTTGTTCTAAAAGTGTTGAGTAATATTGGCCTGTTACGGCTTTTCCTTTCTCCAGATAGTTAATAAGAAAAATGCCTTTAGCATCCCAAAAAACAGAAGCCATTACTTCTCGAGCCGACTGAACTGTGTTTGCCTCCTTCGAGACGGATTCTCCCTGACCAACTCATTCTTTTGACTGTTGCTTGGTTTCTAGGATATAACGATGAATTCAAGTTTCGCCCATAGTTACAAATCTCCTTATGAAATCAACTGGATTTTTTCTAAAGAATTGCAAACATTCAGCTGAAGTTCGGCCAGGCATGCGTTTTTGTTCTGAGCAACCGCAACACCCATCTTGCTGAAAATTTTTTTAATCCCAACTCTTGGTGCATACGAGATGCCCATAGCCTCAACTATTTTACAAACTTTTATTCGACGATTGTCTAACACCATATCGTGGATCCTGTCAATAATTTTTAGAGTAGTCGCAAATTTCGGGTTCCCTGAACGACGTTCACCAATTGTGTAGATACGTCCACGTTTGAATTCAGACATCCAAACACTTACGGTGGAAAACGATGGTGAAGAGTCGCCAAGAACAGAATCCAATCTGGTTTTAACTTCTGTGGCTGTTTTACCCTCCAAATAAAAAATAATGACAGCTCTAATTTTATTTTTCTCCATAATTGAAAAATCACGAAAAACAAGTGCACCAACAGTTATCAAAAGTGAACTAAATGACAGATTAATTTGATTTTTTTCTATGAACAATTAAAATACCAGCCCACTTGATGATGCAAAATAAATTGAATTACAGTTGCCATCTAGGGGCGATTCCGGAAACTTTTCAACCCAGCCTTGTACTTCAAACGCAGTTCAAGAGAACGTCCTGTTTCATTAGCAGATATATAGGGTAATGTTTGTTTGTTTGTTAAAGGAATAAAATTCAAAATACTATTTAAAAAAACTTTTCTTGGATAAACCTCAAAGTTTGGCAATTTAAGTTTAATAGCACGAGAAGCTGTCTTCTCTATTCTTTGCTTGAGGACACCTATCAGACGCTAAATTCCTAGTAGGCAAGCTGGACAAGTTCCTCTTGATTTGGCAAAGTTCTCATTTCAATTATAGCGTTTTGTTATATTGAAGGTATATGCTTTAAAGTTTTAGTTTCCCTCAAAGAATGCAAGACAAGGTAACTTTTGAACTTGCTCTAGTTGTCCGTTAAAAAAATACAGTTAAATAGTTTACTGCTATGTTTGTAACGGTCTGGGAGCCGTCCCATAAATTCTTTAATTATTCTTGTTTAGACCCTGGTATACCCAACATAATTTCCTTTTATTTGGTGTCAATTTTTAATATATATCGATATATCGGTTATCATCGTATGCGGTTCGAATTCTTAAAACCTCACTTTCCGTTTTTTTTTCAAGTGGTTACCCTTAAGGGATTTGAACAGAATGTTCTTTTCAACAAATTTGTTTTTATATAGTCTGTTTTAACCATTCAAGTTAGTTAGTGAGTGTCTGATAAATCAGACAACTCCCGGAGGGCCATTGCGTTGGTTCCTCATTGCTGGATGATAGACCAGTCCGTTTTTTCTCATCGACGCCAGCTCGATACGAAAACCAGTGTGAGTTCCGGCCGTATCTGTCTCAGGTGTATCCGTACATGATGAGCTTTGATTCATCTGGTCAAAACTTTTCTTTTTTTCAATGTTAAAATCTTTAACGATTATTTTCCTACCCTTCTTTTCCTTCTCCTTTTTTGTTTGTGTAAATAAATTATAGTATTTAATAATCAAATATTCTGGGTATAAATTTTTATGTATTTATTTATTTAAGATCTAATTTTATTGTTGGTGAATTCATAATTAAAATACTATTTAAATTCAAATCTTAGTGTAACGGGTGACGTCACACTATTTCATTTGATAATTTAACTTTGTCAATAATTTTTTTATTAGTAACTTTATTTAGTTATATACATTTTCTGCTTGGTTATTTTTGCTTCGAGATTTCAATTTGATAATAAAAGATTGATACCCGCATTTCTTTGTTTTTTGTGTTTCTTTTTTGCAGTTTGTTTTTGTGTTTATGGCTACTATGCTACAGTAGCTGGCGCCCAACCTATTAATTATTATTTCTTCCATCGTGCAGTACCTGGGTGCTTCAACCGTCGTCTGCTTTGAAGCCCACGGCCTAGAAGCGCCGAGAGATTGAGCTAGTTGGCGGAATCTTGTGGCATTGTCATAATTATTTATTTTATATCATTGTTTTTACTAAGTACGCCGCATGTTCAAGAAATGTAAATAGTAAAAGATGCTATTAACTAGTTATCATCAATAACTGTGAATGGAAAACTCATTTGCGTTCTATTATAAATCTTTTAGGCATCATAGCAGAGAAACTGCAGGTCTAAAACAGTATCACGTGAAATCAAATTCTATTATCCGATGCAAAATGCAGATTGCGGTTTATATTTCTTGACCAGCCTGTATAACAAGATCGTTCAGTTAGAGGCTTTGCAATTGCTGTTAAACACTAAAGTTTACTTTTGTCAAACTAAAAAGCACACTGGCTTTACTTAAGTTATTGATTGAATTAGACTAAAAAGAATGAATAATGTGGAAACGGTTCAGAGCAGTATAACACTACTTTGCTAAAATCAGCAGCGAATGAATAACTGTAATTCACAATTTAAGATTACAAGATTAATATGATTTCCGGCAAAACCAAAAGTTTAATAAATGAGTGGATGTAATGGAATTTGGTAGCAAAGTTTGTCCTAATAATTCTCTGCAAGCGTGGTTTTCGTATCTCTTCAAATACTTAAGCGAAACACCTGGTATATACTAGTACAGCTATACTTTAAAAAATGTACTTTGTTCAAAACGTAAAACCTTTATTTTCGATATATACCAGAAAGTTTTACCTCATCTAAATAAATATATAATAGCGATATTTAATTTAAAATGTAATTTGTATTTATATATTTTGTAATCATTCTTCAATTTTAGTTAGTTTGTAAGTTTCACACAAAAAAACATGTAGGTACATATAGTGCAATAATATAAAACTGGCTTGACCCTTTGTATTTGTTTTATTTCGAGTAGTTCGTCTGAATGGAGTATATAAAAATAAAAAAATGTTTTAACTTCTAAAACAAGCAAATCATGTTTTTGTCATTGCTTAATGAAAATCGCATACAAGACATGCCCAACTGAATGTACAATAAAAACTTAAGCCATTTAAAATTGCAAGTTATCGTTTGGAATATTTCAAAGTTAGAAAATAATTTTGCTGGTATGAAAGTTGAAAGTAGTAAAGTTTTCACATAAAATGTAGAAAATATAAATTTCACCATTTGTTTAATGTACTTTGTGGTACACATAAAAGAAACAAAAGTTATTATCGAGCTTTCAGGACATATAACCTGTAAACTACAGTATAATCAACGTTTAAAAGTTTAATAATTAGTGATATTTAGGAACAACCAAACCAACAATCAAATGTCAAGGAAAAACGTTTTTAGTTAAAAAAAATATGTAATGGATATAAATGATAGATACATTATAAACTAAACAAACACAGTAGTTATCTGAACAATAAATGTATTTTTGGTTTCCAAAAAGGTCAAACAACAAAAATAATCTAAGTACATCAATATTCAACTGAAAAACCTTCATCAATCAGTATTTTACACGAAGGGGAAAATTAAAACTGGAAAAGAAACTTTTCCATTCGGTTAAGTAAAACTTGGAAGTTCTACAAGTTTTCAGGTTAATTAAATTCTAAAGACATTTTCATGATGTATTTTCATTTTATTTTTAACCAAATGAACTTTAGTAACCTCATCCGCCCACAAAATCAAGACTGCGTAAAACGAGGGACAGTTTCTTGGGTTGGTAAATATGGCACACAATTAATAATGAAAATAAGGTGCGTTCATGAAAGAACCTACTCACGATTTGACCTCATCAAGCTGTTATTATCTGCGAGTGTGCAACTGGAGCAACGACCTCAGTTGATATTTCACAGCCGGGCTAATGATCTGTGTGCTGTATGTGTATATATATTTTGTTAGCGCTGTTGCTATACTATTATTGTACCCTCGAAGAACATCTCTTGTAAACGTTATCAGGCATAAGCACAAAACTTGTTATTCAAATTTGTATTTGAACTCGACATTATCGATACTGTACATCCATTCAAAACTGAACGAACGCAAACGCAACACATTTGTGTTATTCTACTTCGTGTACTCGACAAATTCTCTGTTCTTTTCTTTATACAGATGTCTACTGCCTAAGTAATGCATTTATAGGGAAATATATAAGAACATAAGAAAACAATTCCTTGTTTCTGTAAATTATCTTTGAAGAAGCAAGTGTGTAAGAAACTAAAATAAAACAGAAAAGAATACATAACTCTACATAACAGTGGTAACATTGATTAAAATGTAACTTCTACCCACCCGTTTAAAAAGGGTATACAGGGTATTTCAACGATCTATGGACGAAAGATAACATCGTTTTGTGTAGAAATTTAATAAAATATTATTGTCGAAAAAAATTGTACAGAAATTTTAAAAATCTGGCATATACATTATTTAACTTAACTCTCTTATTTTCAATAGAACACCCGGTATATCTTTACATGTTACACTAGTTTTTAATTGTTTTGGTTTTCATTCTCTTGTTTCAGGTACTTCGATTTCTAAGTCCTCTCTTTGTTGACAACTATTTCTGAAATTTTTCTCCCAATAAAAGTCAACAGAAAGTACCTAAACGTGGTATCAGTTAGATCTGTAGAAAATTCTTTATCCATTGGCCTACTTGTCCTAAGGAAAAACGAAATGTGAAATTTTAGATCGTCATCATGTACTTATAAAACAAATTTAAGTAATTTAAATTTCGATTTTTCCAAAGTTACTCGATTGATTTTAAACGTTTGAGCAACATCCTAGCCATCTAGATTAAGATATAAAAAATCAAATTTTTAGTAACCATGAAAATAAAAACTAGCGAAAACTGGCGTAAAAATCTATACAATATCGCATTTAGAATAAGAAAGTTGATGTCATTTGCGGTGAAATCGGAAAAGATACTAATGCATTTATGTTCAGAACTTGATTAAAATCGTAAATAAAAAAAATTTGAACACAGAACCTATAACCTTGGTCACCCGGTATAGTGTAAATGGCAAATACAGAGAGAACCTATACTGCCCTGCAAACCAAAAGGAATTTAACTCTAAAAATCATAGTTTTGAGACATTGAGTGAAACGTTTTTGGCTTTCTTTGCATTTCCATAGGATAGAGCATTTTAAAAACTGATCTATATCTCATATTTTCAAAGTTAAGGCTTTATTGCTTGGCGTGCACGTATAGATTTCTGTGCAAAAATTCCAGCAATACCCTAAACTCAGTTTTGTTTATTTTTTGAGATAGGGTTTCTTTACTCTTCAGGGCAGTCAGTATACCAGACCGTGCGATATTTAATGTTCATGTTTGTTTACGATTCTTAAAATTACAAGGATACTATCAAAAACTCATCACAAGAAAATTTCTATGAAAAGTTTTAGGTTCATAAACGCTAACATGATGGAAGAAGAAAAAAAAATAAAAATAAAAGCTATATCGTTGGAACAACACGACAAGGCACGTGTATGTATCTACCTATAAATTAAGGAGAAATTTGATTTGACCAGAACTCATTGTCGTGGAGTTCATATTATGTCACGCTAATATAAAAATAAAATTTTATTATAAGAAGTTAATGTTAATCTACTGAATTGAGGAGAACTTTAATACGGTATTTAATGAATTTAATAACTGACTATTGTTTTAAAAGCAACAAGTGAGCTCTTAAAACCTTATACCAAATTTTATTAGCTACGTTATTCTCTGTTTCCCCCCCACAGTAGAACGGTATCAACTGCTACTGATTTAAGCATTTTTGTTGAAGATTTGGTGGTACAAAAGGGGAGATGGAAATAATAATTATTTTTTCAGTATAATCATTCCTCGGTCAGAGATAGGTGTACATAAAATATTTTCCTCCCAACCGGGAATAAAACGCAGTTTATATACCTGATTTTCGATACCTAATGAAACATTATTTCCAAAGAGGAAATTAAGTACATTATATTTTTATTCCCTAAGGAATAAAGTATAAGAGTGTTTCATATTTTAAAACTAGGCCATATTTAAATTATTTAACAATTTTTAACTGGCAATTAACATTCTTTAAGGTCAAAACAGGTGTAAACGTAGAAAACATGAAATCACCTTTAGGTTACGTCCATGAATCCTTTATAATCGTTAATTAAATTATGAGGAATTAACTTTGTTATAAATAAATGACTCAAGTCAAATTTTAAAGCTATGCAAATAACCAGAACAAATCTCTAATTGTCATTTAACTAAAATGTTGTTGAATGATGAAATAAAAATTATTATTTGTTTGTAACTAATAAGTATGAACAGAATAACTTTAGTATTTTCAATCTGTGTCAATTCGTTAAAATGTTTTTACATGAGAAATTCAAAGATAACAACTAAATAATAATTTAATAAGAATCCGAACACGAAATATATCCGGAAATAAATGAAACAATAATCGTTTCAGAATGAGTTAATGTACAATGTTACTGATACAGATTGCTCGTGTAAGAAAGAAAATTAAATTTTGGTTTCCAGTATTTAACTCCCCAGTCTTATGGTTTTGCAAAAGCCAGTCTTTGAAAGAATAACTTGCAGGTAAAAGTGGTTTGTTCTAAAAGTATTAATGTACCTTTAGGATTTAATAGTAATAAAATTGTTAAGACGCTATATTTTTGATCTGAACAAGAAACAGTTAATATTTAGTTAAATATTTAGAAGCTGCATGAGTTATCGTAAACTATCAAATTACTACTTTTAACTAGATCAGTAGACTTTGTTAATTTGTCTCATGACCTAGTATGGAAAATCATTGATACAGGAAGTGTATATTTTAAAGGATGAAGAAAATCTCAAATCGGATAACTCGATTAAACATGAATGATTTATGTATTTAATACTGTACAATTATGTATTAAATACCCAGAATATAATAATTTATGCAACATACGAGGGCGGTTCAGTAAGTACCCGTGTTTGACGACAGAAGGCGTTCCTGAGGGAAGTTGGTGTTATCATCGTGTGCTGCCATCTATCAAAGACGGTATAACAAATTGCAGACTGATTGATAGGTTAGTTTGGATTTGACAGCCATTTGAGTAAGACGTGTTTCGTGATTTTAGCTAAGATGGAAAAAGAGCAGTATCGTTCGGTAATTCGCTTTCTGTTTTTGAATGGGAAAAAATGCGAGGAGATAAAAGCAAAGTTGGATGCTGTTTATGGGGACACTTCGCCATCTATGACCACAGTTAGATATTGGTTCAACGAATTTAAACGTGGGCGAACATCCGTTTTTGATGAGGAGCGACCAGGACGCCCGGCAGACGTGGTTACCGAGGAAATCATTCAAAAAGTCCACGACATGATTCTCGCTGATCGACGAACGAAAGTGCGTGAAGTAGCAGAGGCCGTAGGTGTGTCGACCGGAACGGCAATTAATATTTTACATGATAAGTTGGCGATGAAAAAATTGTCGGCGCGATGGGTGCCGCGATTGCTAACGGTGGACAACAAGCGGATGCGGCTGTTAACTTCGAAGCAGTGTTTGGAGCAATTTAAGCGAAATCCGAAGGAGTTTTTGCGTCGATTTGTCACCGTTGATGAAAACTGGATTCATCATTACACACCAGAAACTAAGCAACAATCAAAACAATGGATTTCTCCCGGTGAATCTGTTCCAAAGAAGGCGAAGATGGTTGCATCGGCCGGAAAGGTCATGGCGACGATTTTTTGGGATGCGAACGGCGTCATCCTCATGGATTTTTTAGAAAAAGGAAGAACGATCACTGGACAATACTACAGTGAGTTATTAGACAGCTTCGACAAAAAATTGAAGGAGACACGGCCGCATTTGGCGAAAAAGAAGGTGCTGTTTCACCACGATAACGCACCAGCACATTCATCCGGAGTTGTCGCCGCCAAACTGCATGAATTGCGTTATGAATTGCTGCGGCACCCCCCGTATTCACCCGATCTGGCTCCCTGCGACTTTTTCTTGTTTCCTAACATGAAGAAATGGCTCACGGGAAAAAAATTTAGCTCAAACGAGGAAGTCATCGCCGAGATAGAGGCGTATTTTGGAGAGTTCGACAAATCCTATTTTTTGGAGGGGTTAGAAAAACGGCAGGAACGTTGGGAGAAGTGTATATTTCTAAAAGGAGACTATGTTGAAAAATAAAAAAAATTTTTGAAAAAAATTGTCTTTATTTCTAACACGGGTACTTATTGAGCCGCCCTCGTATGTACCTACAGTGTGGTTGGTTTTTCATTACACTCATCAATTTTGTCAGAATAAAATTTTTCAAAAAATTCAAAAACTTGTGTTACACAGCAGTTGCACTAGCTAAGGTAAAACGCCATCACCTATAAAACAAAACAGCAGCGATGTCAACTATAATAAGTGTTTTAGATAGAATACCCTGTATTTTAGTGAATAATTAAAATGCTTACGAAATCCTGGAAACAGTTTAATTTTTGTTTTTCAATTGACCAATAAATAAGGTCGTGGCAATAATTCCAAAAGTAGGCTTTGCAAATGCAAAAAACGGAATATTTATTGTTTAAACGTGCATCAAAGAATGGGGGACTTGAGACCTATTACAAAATAACATGACCGCAATTAATAATACAATAGTATACATAACTATGGAAATTGTTCAAAGCAGGGCCGGATTAAGACAATTGGGCGCCCTAGCCTGATAACAATTTGGTGCCTATGCTATAATGTACATGTGAAATAATTTGACAATTCCTTGACTTATTCCTTATTCAGCGCAGCGGCGCCCTACGCTTTCGTTAATCAGTCTATTAGATAATATGACCCTGTTCAAAGCCTACTTTTTGTAATATTATTATTACTATTAGGATATTATTTATTGCCCAATTAAAATGATAGAAGTTGTGCTATATTTAGAATTTCTTAAGCATCGTAATTATTGAACCTTACACCAAAAATATTAAATATATTTGGACCGATAAAAGTCAAGCTGAACCGAAAAAAAACCTGGTTCGGAGTTCGAATAACAGCTTGGGCACAAAAATCTAGACATTTGAAGATATGATTTTGCTTGTCTAAAACAGACTTTAAGACCATATCTGGGTAAACATCGTTCTACATATGTAATATAACTTTTTTAGAGCATTAAAGAATGTAAAAATAAAGTTTTGGTTTTTACCAGAATTCTGAATCAAAATAGATAAAATCTAAATCGGGCATTTGTTGCTATTATCTGTTGAAGAACTTTTATTGCAATTTTATTGAATGATGAAGATCAAAACACATGTCCAATCCAGAGCTAGTCGATTCAATACAAATCTTATTAGAAATGTATTGACGTTTTTCTTTCAAAGGGCAGTTAAAGAAAAAGTCACTCTCAGCAGTTGAAAGAAAAGGGCCATACAGTCTTTGGGAAAAAAATAACAAGCACCAAACTAGAAAAAAATCGACTAAAGAGCAAGAAAATAGATTCTATACTTTGATCAGTCTTTATTTGCATTTCATTACTTCGTATACCTATAATCACTGAAAGCAAACACAAGGATCCCACCTAGAAATATTACTAGCAGGTTTTATGCGGATTTCATATGTTCGAGGACAAATCAACTTAATCTACACGTACTTAGAGCCTACGATAATCTAAAGTTTTAGACGAAGGGAACTTACAGTTTTATGCAAGTTTGTCTTTTAGAAAGGAAGTGAAAGAAAAAATGTCTATTTCATGGAATATTACAACCATATGTTAATGTATACCTACAGAGCATTTTTTTATTATATAATTCAGAGTAGGTTGGGGTTTAAGTTCATTTTTACAGTGTACAAAAAAATGCAGTGTGATGACTGATAACTTTTTTTCGCATCAGCATCAATGTCATATACACTGTTATAGAAATTGTAAGTCATGGCCTCCTCTGAATTCTATAATAAAAAGATGCACTGTACTGGTAATGTTATCGGTATTTAAATTTTTTTTTTAATTAAATGGCCTTGTGAAGAGTCAAACTTGAGAGCGTTGACTAACGATCAACCACTTGAACCACTGAGTTAGCACAATGAAGTGGCTACATATAAGGAAACTAAAATATGACAAAATAAAACACACTATAAAGTATTTCTCATTTTGGAATTCCATGAGAATCTTAAGAAAATAAATGCCATAAGAATATGTCGAAGAACCAGAAGCTAATTCTGTTTTGTTACAGACAGTATCATTTATTGCATTTGTCTTTCAGATATGTATGTATGGCTCATGAATCTTACTTTATCGATTTCTTCGCCTCCATATCTGTGCGCCCTGAGACAGTGGCCTCACTAGTTTAACGTCTGAGGACGGCCCTGATGCTGAGAAAATTATAATAATAAGATATTCAAGATTACTCCTCCGATTGTAAAAGATCAAAATGATAATGAGAAAGAGAATCTTAAATTACAATTACGTTATAAATTAAACAACTTGTTAACATTTGAGATTATTAAAAAAAGGATTAGAGATAATAATACTTCAAAAACAAATATCTAGGCCAGTGTTTCTACGTGGTATTTATCCCTTAATGCTTATCTAAAATAGTCCATTTACATATTTAACAGTTAATTTAATTTACATTAAAAAAATATTAAGATAGTTTTTAGCAGCTGATATTAAAACTTTCTCACTACATGGAACCATCTGCCTCGTTTTATGTATTTATGTGAGCAAATAATTATAAAGACCTTGCAGTGAACACACATTTTATTGTTTTGTTTTAAAAATTAAAATAATAATCGTAGCATGGCAACAAAGAAAAGATCCTTCAAAAGTTTATACAAGAAATGAAGAAAATGAGCGTTAAATACTGGTTTACATTTCGTAATTCTATTGTGATTATAATTATAACTATTTGTAACTTAAACATTTTTGCGACATTTTTGACGTTTAAGGCTTGAAAACCAAAAAGTATTGAATTTTAGCATTAATCGTGTAACAAATTACACTCATCATTATAAAGATTATATAGAAAAACTGGAAATACAAACAATAATTGGAAAACTAGGACATCACCGGTACCAAGAAACCAAGGCCTACTCACAAAAAAGTCATTAATTCTAAATTAGTTTTTTTTCCTTTTGTTATTATTTATCACTTACGCAAACCTCTACTATACTGTTTTGTTTTCCCATAAAATATCATTTTTTAGTTTGGTGTAACCCTATCGCGAAAGTTAAACTTAAATAATCTGATTAAAACATGAAGTTCTCTGAACTTTTTGTAAAGCTCATCGTTTCTAAAATAGGTAGCATAAATAATGCATTGGAGATAAACGCCCTTTGATGTGCAAAAATTCCACTATTTAGATCTCCACCTGCGGGTATTGCCCTTAATAGACGTCGTTACTGTAATCGAGAAATTATGCAGAATCTTGGGATACTACGTGTTACTAAGAAATAGGAAATATGCGAGATGATTTACATTATGGAACACGAGATGACAGACAGTTTTATAACCTTCTTCTAAATGTTGCCCTATAAAATATTTAAAGGTGGAATGTACTTTAGCTTATGCATAATTCGAAATTTTTGGAAAGAGACTTTATAAATGCGCACACGTGTATATTTTTAAATTTATACAATGAAGAGAAAAAATATGATATCTAATGTGAGAACATTATCAGGATTTTACTATAATAAAAATCCTAATCCTACGTGACATATTCCACGCTGTAAGCATGTATAATTAAATATAAATATGAAATTGTTCTCATTTTCTGTGAACTTTAACAAAAACTGGAATTCCTATTAGTTATTCTTACGTTCCTGGAAGTTTCCTGTTTTTTCCTAATTTAGTTACGTATACCGGAGATAAATGTGGATTACATGATGTAAAAAAAGTATCAACTAATTTAATCAAGTTTCCTTTTGACGTAAAATCGTTTCAGACTCCAATATAATATGCACAGATAGAGAGTACAATGCCTAACGGCACAGAAACCGGTCACTCAATTAAAAAAAGTATGCGTTAATAAATCTTCTGATTCGACAGTAACGTATTGAACAAAATTAATAATTGCTAAAAGTTTTTTTTACCTTTATTTCTATTTTGTATAAATTAACTTAATGGTTTTCTAAGATTTAGACACCCTTTCAAAATAAAATCCGTCATTTTGAACGTATGCATTTGCAATAATTTAATTTCTCTTTTAGTTTTTATAAATAATAATACATATAGTATATTAATAACCTGTGTTGAGTTTCAGAGCTAAATAAACATATCCTCAATTCTGAATTTTCCAAAATGTTTCTCCATTGTTTAAAGACGCACTTAAACAATTGCGAGAATTAATACTTAATGACATACTAGAGGACTACTTAGATGCACTTGTCGTGTGCGTATAAAAGCAATTAGCCATGCAATTCAGATTGTTTTACCAGTATATAAATATAACCTCGTTATAAGTTAAAATGGACCTCAAATTTCTAGGTTATGATTTTTTCTACTAGAGATTATTATATTAAGTAGTTTATACATAGCATAGATAGATTTCTTATTGTTGTTATTATAATAAGTAAAATCCCAAGATAA
>VTPC01001047.1:19333-50451 GCA_011009095.1 Ignelater luminosus
ATAGATTTCTTATTGTTGTTATTATAATAAGTAAAATCCCAAGATAACTAAATAGGTTAGAAAACACCGAGCATTATTGTACTCTATCAAGTAAATCCTTATTACAGCGTTTTGTCTATTTAATATTTATAGCTACGTACGTGCTATTAGTAGTGCCATTTCTAACAGTTTGCATTAAAATGTAATATTAGTAGTGACTGTTACAAGCAGGACAGCGGAGCAGTGCCCCTGTTAACGATTAAAGAGTTTATTATTGCAGTTATTGTTACAAATTAATATTTAGAAAATATAACTCGTAATAGACAGAAGATGCTGAAGTGGTACAGCTCTATTAGCTCTGCTGAGTTGTCGCTATAGTTCGCTAAATTATGAATATGCTAGTTTTACGTCGTAGATTTTATTGCCTTATTCTGTACCGCATATAATCTCATCATCATAATTAACACATTTTAATCATGTAATCACTAATACATAATAGAAATTCATTGTCAGAAAGAATAAATAAATTTCAGGTGAAAATCAATAAATTCTTACGTTGCCTATCTGTAATAAAAAAATCATAATCCACTACTAGTTAACAAGGTTTGCACTGACACCAAATGTAGATTCAAATGAGATTTGCTGTTTTTTTAAATTTTGCTTTCAGAAGCAATTCTGCTATCCAACAGAATTCTCTGATACGAGTTAAACGTATCGATAGGGTACAGTTAATAGAATAACTCAACTCACTTAACGTACTTGTTTTGAAGAAAAGTTCCTACAACTGAGCATTATAATAATATTTTCTAACTAACACGAACAAATCTAAAACTGCAAGTGACAGAAATGTGTTACGCATATTGAGGATTTCTTGAAAAAATAACATACACTTTGACACCATAAGCATAATAAGTGAGATCAGTTAGTACGTGTTCAAAAAAACTAATAAAAGCGTATTTCAGACAAGATCAAGTCTAATTAAAGAAAATTTGTGAAAAAACTATCTACCTCAGATCAGACATCTTAGTGTACCTTCGACATACAGTGTGCTGATTAAGTATGGAACGAATTTTATAACTCGAAAAATATTAATACTTCGAAAAAAAACAAAAAGGAGTGTAACGATTTAATTTGTTGGGTATCTTTTAATATTATGCACAAATCAATGACGTCATCATTATTCTACTAATCGATATTTTTTTAAATGGCAACCCCAAAATATTTTTGCAGACTATTATTCGCCTTAAAACTCTATGTACAATGATCTTTAGATTTTTCAAATTTGCTCGCGCTTTTCGAAGTTATTATTTTTCTTGTTTAGAAACTTTAAGACATTCTAATTGGTATTTCAACTATTTAAATCTAGTACACTTGATTTAAATTAAATTAAAAAATCAAGTACACATCAACTTGATTTTACCCTATGTCATCTAATTAGATTTCTGTCATTTACTATTTGAATCTCGATACTATTATTTGTTGTAGATACCGAAATTTTCAACAAACGAGGACGATGCGTTTAACAGAGAAGGAGAGAATAGAAATACTGATAATGATCGGCTGCGTTAGACAAACGCGAACTTGACTTTTTAATTTAATTTAAATCAAGTGTACTAGATTTAAATAGTAGAAATACCATTTAGAATGTTTTAAATTTTCTAAACAAAAAAAATAATATCTCCGAAAAGCGTGAGCAAATTTGAAAAATTTGAAGGCCATTGTACACAGAATTCAATGGTGAATAATAATCTGCAAAAATATTTCGGGGTTGCCATTAAAAAAAAATATCGATAACGTCATTGGTCGAATAATTATGACGTCATTGATTTGTGCATAATATTAAAAAATGCCCAACAATTTAAATCGTTACACCCCTTTTTGTTTTTTTCGAAATATTAATACTTTTCGAGTTATTAAATTTGTTCCATACTTAATCAGCATACTGTATAATATAATAAACATACACCTAACCAAAAAATTACAAGACCACTTGATATATTGTATCCAATTGAAAAGAATACTGGCAAGAAAACTGAAATTGTTAATTGATATCCAAAATGGTGGATATTGAGACGATCAAAATGCATATCCAATCTAAAGTTAGTTTGTCCAATTCAAGAATTATTGAAAATGTATCACGATTCCCCTTTTCGTTTTCTTTCAGAGGGCTAAATAATAAATAGGGAAGAACCATTATCAGGAATTGGGAATAATTGTTCATACATTCTTTGTCAAAACAGTACTCGCAACAACAATCACCAAACCGATAAAGATTCGGTTCAAGATCAACCAATTTCGAGTTTTGGCCTTATTAAAGTTTTAATCTAAAGTTTACACCAAACCTTCATTACATCTAATTACTGTATATATATTGCATTGAAAACAAGCACAGGTATCTCACGTGAAAAGTAGTTTTGGCAGATTTCGTACAAATTTTATTTGTGAGAATGTAAATATTGAGAAATATCCAGTAAACATAGTAATATCTAGTTCACGTGATTTATTGATCATGAGTCACGTCATATTCACGTTTGAAACGACATCAAAATGACACAGTTCAGAAACGCCATATGTATATGGATGTGAAAAAAACGTTATTTAATGGTGAAGTAAACGTTTGTTTGATCTCATACCAAAACATGGAATTTTGATAACCAATACAGAACAAAAATGACATTTATATTATTCAAATTCTTTATCGGCAACAAAAAGCATGTTGATCAAATCAATACGATATCACTCTGCTTATAGAGTACTTACTACTCTAGAATAACAGTTTCGTTCCTTAAAAGAGAAGTGAGAAAAAAAGATTCAAATGTCATAAAAATATGTCCTTTGTCCAATCAAGAAGCTGATATTGTTTTGCAGCAGAAGGTATTTCTTTTGAGTTTATCTTATTTGGTGCGCGACTTGAATGATATAATAGTACATGCAAAATGTTAGATGAGTTGGCTGGGTCTGAAACTATTTATTGCAGCTGTCTCTAAGATATACAGTTTAAATTTCTTCTTACTGATCTTATGCTCTCTGAGGCAGTCGCTTCACTGATTTAACGTTTGAGGTCGCCTCTGTTCATTTTAAAATAATGAGTGAAAAGTAATTACCAAGTAATAAGAGGTAACATTCCAAGCTGAAATACTTAAAGTACAAATATAACACAGTTAAACACAAAAGTATAGATGTAAGAATTCATGCAATCAATTGCTGAACGTTCAGCTATAATCAACCCAGTTTATACACTCACTTGGAAAAAACATAAATTCTTTTGGCTCTTCTCCGGTTAAATCTGATATAGATAAATGAATCAATCTCCAGCAGCCCCTGTTTTTTCGAATTTGCCTCTGAAAGTTACTGTAGTAAATCAAAAACTATAAACAACACCAGTACTTATCACCGAAATAACCTGCAAGGATCTGTTTTTGTCTTCGAAGTTTGCCGTTTACTGTAGTTTGAACCATAAGATTTCGGCTAATAAATTACCGTAAGACACTTACATCATAGACATCACGACACTTTTTTGCTGAGAAACCTATGATTGTACCTATAAATTGCTACTTTTATTTATTCTCAGGGTCATTGAGAGACGGCATTCGACCCGGGGCATTTTGCGGCCCTTTCATAATGGTAGTGAATATATTAAACATCACTCTGTATATAATATCAAACAAAATACAAATTTATTGTATTTATGTATTTGTAAAAAGCAAAAAAATCAGTTGCGAAATTGAAAGAATTAGTGAAAGGATGCCTTTCGAGAAACATTTTTGGTTACTGATGAACCCATAGATACCTCCAAGTGACGAAGTAACTAGCCCAGCTGGCTGTCTCTCAGCGGGCCTGTTTGTACATAAAGTTAGATGCTAGCTAAAATTAAATTAGAGCTAATATTCTTAAAACTCCACCTTATACGTTGCCTTATATACAGTAATGCACTGTTGCCCTTTTTTCTATAGCAGAAAGCAAAACGCAAAAAACGTCATTCAACAATGACACTTGAATTTACAAATTTGGTATTGTTGCACTTTCATGTCAGTTCAAATAGGTAGTGCCAACAAAAGGCAAGATTGCTAACGAAAAATTTTAAAGAGCTACCAACGGTCAATGTGACCATGCGGGTATTATGTATTAAGTGGGTATGAAATTCCAACTGTGAATGTGCATCCTATTTAATCTTAATGCACTGGCCGCGGCCGTACGCATAGTTTTAACCATAACTGTATATAACTGAAATGTGAAATATGGGATGTAGTTTGATTATAAGTATGTTGCTTTTTAATAAATATTAATAATCGGATTAACGAGGTCTGATTGTCATTGTGTGAAATAAAATATTTTAATATTTTGCAACAAGTTAATCAAGGTTTGTTGTTAAAAAAGATGATAAAATTCTGTTTATAGAGTTATTTAATGTGTTTGCTCTTACGTACTGTGTATGTTTGCTGTGTGTACAAAAAGTCACATGTTATATTTAAAACGCCAAACAGCAAATATTTGCTACATATTTAAAAGCTTCCTTAAGCTTATTACTATGTGAGCTTAGTGACAAAGTGTCAGAAAGTAGTTTCATATGCGAAAAAACACAAAAAATATGACAACAGATGCACCCACATATGGTTCTTGACATGTTTAATTTATATTTTTGTTATTTGTGAAGCGTTAAGTGGCCTTGACTTCATCACATATGCGACAAACAGGCAAACAGCTTACTTATCTCTTTATTAAAAAATGAGATATTTCTGGTTTTTATATTCTCGAAATGCTTACTAATTGAATTGCCATTCCTATGATAATAGGCTCTATATTTGAACATTTTATTATCTGTCAAGTTCTCTAATGCACAAACAACCTTTGACCGTTTTCATAAAATTATCTTCTTCGCTGATAGCTGCATAAACAATTCATTGTTTTAATTATCGTTATTTAACTGCATACTTTTATAATAGGGAAGCTGTTAAAAATTTTTATGAATAAAAAGATAACCCTGTTTATAATTAAAATAAAACAAAAAGTTTTTATGTAAATGGCATTTGTTTTCTCTCTTTTCTTAGATAACACCGTTTTAAGAATTGCCAGCAGTTTTTCAATTGGTTATTTTGTATTATTTCAGATTCACGATTGGTTCAGAAAACTGTTTTTAGCATAAAATGCACGTCATATAACGGCCTTAGAGATAATTCAAAACCTTTGCCATTGAGTGAGTTATTTGTCAAAATAAAATTTTTATTTGTGGTATGTTAAGTATTTTTTGACGTACGTATGACGAACATTATAAACAATGGGTAGATGATATTTTATATTATTTATTATAGAAATTATCATAGGGGCAAGCAGTTTGTAGAAAAACATAATAATCTTATGTTAAGTAGCTACGTGATTTAAAGCTTGTACGTTATTGACCACTCGTTTGAAATAGTGAAAAACACTACTCGTAGCAGGGTTATCAAGGTGTTGTAAGTAAAATGTGAAATCTTAGGCAATTTCGTAAATCCCAAAACAAATGTAATTTTTTATCTTGTACAGTATTTAGTGTTGTATTTAGCCATCAAGTAAAAAATGAAAAATAATGGAGTGCGGTTGATTCTCTTTTAGGTTTAGTACAAAATAAGTAGTTTATTCCTAAATAGGTGCTAGATAAGTATTGCTTGCATCCATGCTACCGTGCTACCAAGGAAAAGATTTCTGATTGGTGAACAGGTGACAATTGTTCAAATGTCAACCAATTAGGATCACAAGGTCCGATCTATCGCAAACCCGAATTCGAGTTTCAGGCTCATTGGACCATATCAAGCTTATTGATAATTCGGCTCCAGGTTTGCGATTTTCCAGCATGCAAATATTTTTATGTAAAGCCATCTAGAAGATTATTATGTTTGTTATTTTCTGAAACATGCTTTAAATTCTTTTATAATTTCTAATAAGATTAATTAATAACTCATCTAACTTGTAAAGTATATTCAGAGCAGAAAGACTATGACAATATGTCAGTATCATCTGCAAAGGTAGGCTATTAAATAGAAATTAGTATAATATTGGAAAACGTCACAGCTGTCATTTGTCAATGTCAGACACGACAAAGATAAAATACATTTGTTCTTAAACTGGGCGTACAAAACTCACAATTGAATTATTTACTAAATACGTACTGAATAACAAAACAAAACTAAATATTGCAGACTTACTCAATATAAAGTCAGGTACAGGAACTCAAGAGGAACTGTGATTTTCAGACAACCAGTTTGTACAAATCTTAAATTTGAACTTTGAATATGTACATTCCTTTCCTAGAGCAGAAATCAGAAATCCAGAGTCTTACTCAAAGAAAAAAATAATTCATGAAGAGACGTAACCCGGGATTCCTAGAATAGTCTAGTCTGATTAAAATGCAAGTTTCGATATTCTGCCAGCTGTCTTTAAAAGATAACTTATGATTGGTACGCCTGAAACTACAATAAGCGAATGTTCTTTCAAACTCTAGAGTTTAGTACTTTATAAAATAGTGACGTTGTACTACTTACTTTGAAATTATAAACTGGTATATCAAATCGAGAGATTATAATACCCTTATATATTACTTACGTTTGGTGTGTCTCTAACAATGAATGGAAATAAATCTAAGAATCTAACCGTGTGTATCGTCAATCGTCCAGTATCATCATATTAGTGTGCTTCAGGCATAACTTTCAACAGAATACAGACAGGGCCGCCGGGAGGAAGTTCGGGCCCCGGTAAAGGTTATTTTTCGCCCCCGCCCTCCAACAGAAACAGATAGTACGGCAAAAAAATCGGCCTAATATACAAATGATGCGCAGAACAGAAATTTAAAAAGTTTTATGTATAAGACATTATTTTACTGTAGCTAAACATTTTTTAGATAAAGTAGTAAATAGCCAGGAAAGTTCTAGTTTTCGTAAATGTTTTATCAACTAACCAACAATTACTATATAACACATGGGCTGAAAAGTCCCAGGCCTAACAAAGAAAACACGGTTTTTTTTGTTCAAAATTAGCTTTATTCATCAACGTAGTTTCCATCAAGAACAACGCAATCATTCCACCGCCGCTCTAACATTTCAATACCACTTTTGTAGAACGATTTATCTTTTGCCTCAAAATAGGACTCAGTTTCAGCGATAACCTCTTCATTCGAGCGAAATTTCTTACCGGCAAGCATTTTGTTCTAGGTCTGCGAACAGCCAGTAGTCGCTAGGAGCCAAATCTGGCGAATACGGTGGATGTGGGGCAATTCGAAGTTCAATTCATGTAGTTTTGCCATTGTTTTGATTGACTTGTGACACGGTGCGTTGTCTTGATGAAACAAAATTTTTTTCTTTGCCATATGCGGTCGTTTCTTTGCAATTTCGGCCTTCAAACGCTCCAATAACGCTATATAATATTCACTGTTGATGGTATTTCCCTTCTCAAGATAGTCGATGAATATTACACCACGCACATCCCAAAATACCGAGGCCATAACCTTTCCAGCCGATTGTTGTGCTTTCGGTCGCTTTGGACGAGGTTCACCAGTTGCTGTCCACTCAGATGACGATCGTTTTGATTCCGGAGTGAAGTGATGGATCCATGTTTCATCCATTATCACATATCGACGCAAAAATTCCGGTTTGTTACGTTAAACATGGCCAAACACTGCTCAGAAACATCAACACGTTCTTGTTTTTGGTGAACAGTGAGCAAACGCGGCACCCACTTTGAGCAGAGCTTTCTCATAGTCAAATGCTCATGCAATATAAAGCCAACACGTTCTTTTGATATCTTTACGATGTCAGCTAACTCACGCAACTTCACTTTTCGATCATTCAACACGATTTTGTGGATTTTTTTGATGTTTTCTGGTGTTACCGCCTCATTTGGACGTCCACTGCGTTCTGCATTATCGGTGTCTCTACGACCACGTTTGAAGTCAGCAAACCAACGTTTTATTGTTGTTTCTGATGGAGCAGAGTCTTCATAACACTTTTCAAGCCATTGCTTCGCTTGAACGGTATTTTTTCCCATCAAGAAGCAGTGTAAAATTAAAACACGAAATTGTTTTTGATCCATTGTTTTGAAAATAACAAAAGTAGCGTCACTCTTAGCACAATAACTCACAAAATAATGAATAGAACATCATGAAATTCTAACAGCTGTCTTTTGAAGGTTAGTACTAACTGAAAAAGCGGTGAATGCAATAGAACTAGCGCCATCTATTTGTTAGGCCTGGGACTTTTCAGCCCATGTGTTATGTAATACCCGTAAAACGAAATATATTTTAGTTCAGAACACTTTCAAAAGATTTTTCGGACTAAGTATGGGACTGCACTGCGCTGTAAGATCTTCGCTAAAATATTTAAAATTTATTTTTACGAAAGTAATAAATTTAAAGTTATCCCTACATACTAATTATTTTATGGCGAGATTCTTAAAATCAACTTCTCGGGTAAACACGTACAAGCCTTTTGTCGGTGCATTTGTTTCGGACCATAATAAAGTTTTACATTATTTTGAGGGTGCAAACGAACGACAGCAATTCTAACAAATTCTGTTAACAGAAAAGCTTTAGAAATGTGTATTTTATTTTATGAAAGATTCTAAAATATTAGAACTTCCACTTTCCCGAAGGGAAATAGCAATTACAATCCGTCCCTTGAATCTGCGTTAAAGTAAAACAAAATATAGCAACTAATTTCAAAATTGACTTATCACACTTATCACAAAGCCAATCGGTTCAAAAATCATCATTCAAATATCATTTCGAAATTTGTTTTTATTACATTTAAAATTATTATTACTTATAATAAATAAATATTTTCTGATGTATATTTATACATAATATAGTATATTATTTTGTAGCCCATTAAATAAATTACAATATCAGGTAAGTATTTATGAAATTAGATTGTTACGAAAATTGAGGGGGGCACAACAGTTTTTTTATAAAAAAAAAGGAGGCGGAAGTACAGAAAGGTTGGAAACCACTGGGTTAAGGCGTTAGAAATATAGGCAGATAATAAATTCTGGAATTTCCAAATCTGTATTGCAGGCAAGTTTTCTTCGAAATCCATTCATTTTACAATGTTCATCAAAGATATTGTAAGAGGAGAATCCAGAAAAGAAAAAAATCTTAATTTTGCTGGTTCTTTAAGTTATCCTGAATATTTAAAAAAAATCAGTCAGCTCCCGGGCCTCTTTAAGGCCGCCATATCAGCTTTCAGTTTATTATCAATAGAATTCTCTCAATCAGAAATTTATTACGAATCTAAATGAGAGTATATTACATTGTTCTGAAAAGATCCGTTTGTGTTTCTGATGGTGGAATGTAATAGCAGTTGTAATCAAAACCCTGACTATTTAAATTTCATCTAGAACGAACATACACAACACTGAACTCTCCTAAGGACTTTCTACGTTGCATCTAACTGAAAACGAGAAATTTACAAAAGTAGCAATACAAATTGACATTGATTCAAGCATTAAGTATTAATGATGATATATAGTTCCATTTCTGTTTGGTTCCAACTCTTTCAGTTATCAATTGCGATTTCAAAATGCAAACAATGATAAACGATAATGCAATCGACAATTTTAAAAAACAAGAATTTATTATTTATTTAGTCAGCAAAGCATGTAAATTATAAGAGAAAACGCTCGAGAAGACAAAAAAATGAATAACACAAATTTAAATTTAAAAATTGTATAATTTCAGCACTCTTATTTGGGAATGATGGTAACTAGAATATTATTTCCAGGTAAAACACACAAAAGAATCTGTTTTAGTAGCTACCTAGTAACATTAATTCACATTTTATTGAAAATTATAGAAAACTCGTCACCTACTAGATATTCATTTTTATACACCAAAATCCCAAGTTGTAGTAGTTGTAAACATCGAATAATTAAAATCAAATAAAAAAATTAACGAAGACCAATTTAAATAAAAAACCAATAAAACATCTTACTTTGGCCAAAGTAGATGGTTTGGGGAATTTTGCAAATTAAGTTTTAA
Organism: Ignelater luminosus; assembly: GCA_011009095.1. Lineage (NCBI taxonomy): Eukaryota > Metazoa > Arthropoda > Insecta > Coleoptera > Elateridae > Ignelater > Ignelater luminosus. The sequence continues at coordinate 29,313 of VTPC01001047.1, forward strand.
TTTTACCATTACAATAATTTAAGATCGATGCTCAAATAAAATAATAAGTCATCTGGTTGGTGGACAAAAAAGTGTATCCTTGAAAAAATAGAGAACCGTGATTCACATTTTGTCTTTTAATGCCACAAAAAAAGAATACCGAAAAGAAAGTGGTTTCGCGATTAAACGTTCCTAACCGCAACTACCCGCCATTTTATTTTTAGCTATTACAGTGTTTTAACAAAATTTTATTTATACTTTTAACGGTTATATAAATTTGTGCATACTTCCGTTTAGATTTTGAAGGTAGCTTACGATTAGTAAAAAATAAAAAAGAATGATATGGATAATGAAAATGGCAGTTATTTTTGTGAATGAAATAATATGTTGTTTTGTCATTTGTCCTCACCGTCCGTATGTAAAGTATGATGTGCTATTTAAGAAAAAAAAACTAGATTACGTAAATAAATTGTAGGTCACGGCCAATATTCTCGATAAATATAAACTTTTCGTGTTGAGCCCTGACTTTTATTTTGAGATGTTCACTTCCGCCGAAAGTTACATTCTAGTATATTGAAAGAAATATATTACACTTCCTGATTTAAAAATCAATACTAAATAAGGAACTTTATTCTTATACCTGTATTTATGGGGCATTAAGTATTAAAAGAACGAGACGATTTTCTTTTAAACGTAGCAACTAGGTATTTTTCGTTCATCTTTAAAAATCATGGTATCAAATTATTATTTTTTGATAAACTGTATTTGGAAATACTAAAATACCACTGTCTTATAAAACGGCCCTTTTAACCAGATTTACAATCACGTTAATACAGCTTGACGTTCTATTATCTCTTGACAGAACACATTTAAGCTGTGCCACACCGTGGGGAGGTTCGAAACATTTATGAGTGATTGTCTTATACATTGATGAACCTACAAATTATCTAAACTGCCATTATATTTTATTCAACGTTTTCTACTATTTCAGTTACTCTATTTCCCTTGTTTGTATCTAATTTAATCTCTATTGCAGCTGTGAGCAACCTGTGAAAACGATTTATTGATCAGTTTATTTAGTAACTCCCAATTTGAACTTGTTATTTGGTAAAACACTGACTCCTGAATATTTCTAGACATTACACTGCAGTCTATAAGTCTTTGAGAAAGTAGATACAAAACGTGTAATTTCTGATTTTTGATGAACCTAGAAAATCTATAATTATCGGTAATTGTTATTATTTCAGCGCCTGCTAGCATCTGTTATTTAACCCAAATAGCCCAACAAAGCTTTTCAGAATTGAAGGTTTCGAAAAACCCTTTCAAAGGCCAAACAAATCCGAAACTGTTAGTGTATCGGATGTTTCGTTTAGAAAATAAAATCTTAGATCGCAGAAATTAAATTAGAACACTTTTTTAGAACACCCAATTACACCAGAAAAGACTTTAACTTCTATTTTGCTAAATGGAACCATTATTTGTTTATTGATTCACTCTAAGGTCTGCACAATTTTGAAGAAAGGTTATCTTAGAGGTACCATAAGTCTAAAACAGAAAATAGCAAAAATTATTCATGTAATAAAATATCTTGTCTTGTAAAATATTATAGAAAATTGTAATCTGTCAACCTGTCGAAAAACCTGTAGATTTTGTTTGACTTTTGGTATAATCCTGATACATTGCAGAAGTATGTACTATTTTATAAGTAAAAGTATATGAGGGTCATGCTTGCAACCTTCTATCTTTATCATATTCCAATTCATGTGTGCATATGGTCTTCGTAGATGTTTGCATTAAATTTGTGTCTCCTATAGAGCTTGCAGATTTATACCAATTCTTTCAATAGTCAGTCAGACCAATGCAAGTAACCTCACAATGAAAAAAAACTTGATAAGATAAGATAAGATAAGATAATAGATAAGCTTTACTTCTGCACGATTTTGATTAAATGTATAAAATGCTACTTTGGTCCAACTTCTAAACTATGTTCTTCCGTTCCTTAGGCTACTTACATTATAATAAAGGTCGCATCTTATACAAATCATTTTTGAGCTTTCCTGTTTATACGAAGCATTTATACGATTATTTAAATTGTAAGTTCAAATGGATATTGTATACAATGTTTAGTCTTAGTTTTGCAGTCTAGGGGTAAAATTATGTGGAATTATCTAATTTCACCGTACTGTTCCTAATAGTTCCCGAATGATCGGGTGTGGATCGATAAACGGAATCGATTTAGCAATATTATTAATTACGCACAGGATCTTTCTACCTACCGAATTTAAAGGTTGGATACGGTGTATTCAAATTAAATACATAAATCTTTTCAAAATAAATGTGTTACGCCAATGAAAAAATGGATAATTTTATTATTATCAGAATTTACACTCAGTTGAGAAAAGAAAATATTTCTTTTGCACTTTCCTCGTAGGATGCATCGTTTAGGGGTAAAAAAGAATCTTCACAAATATTCAACTGTCAAAACGTAATTTAAAGTGTTTTATTTATTCAGTATCTTGAAAACTGCTGATATTGACCTAAAATCTTTGTATGATAAATTGATAATTATTAAACAGCGCCTATTTTTTACAATTCCTCATTTAAATATTTCTACCAGCTACCGAAATCTAAGAGGGTTACACTTTAATCTTAAAATTTTCAAAGATTTGAAAATTCTATTGTTTTTTTTTGTTCTTTTCGACTACTTATATATTGGTCACTTAGTGACCAAATTCCAAGTTCCTTACGTTAGGAAATCTTTTGACAAATGCAATCTGCCTCAAATGAAGAAGAAGAATTTTCATTAATCAGAATACTGTAATTTCCTGACGGCCATTCCAAATGTCACATCTTCATTTCCAAGACAGTTTTTGAATTTCTCTTTATAGCCCATTAACTTTAGATATAAAAATGGTCAATTTGGATAAAAACTCAAATTATACCGATAATGAATGCAACCCTATTGATATTCTATCATCGAAAAAAATTGAGAATGATGACAGCGCCAAAGATAATGAAGAGCTTGAGCAAGACGATGACGAACAGTAAGAAGAAGGCGATGCCGAAGAAGAATTCTAATTTCATTCATTTCACGGGTCATTTTCCTTGCGAAAAGTTGTTCAGAATATTGGATATTTTCGGGGTTATCCTCTATAACATGAATTAGGCCTGCTAAGGAAGTCACGTACAAGAATGCATCTTGCATTCTACCTCGAAGTGGATACGAAAACGAATGCATTTACACATTTTATACTTTTCTGCTTCATATTATAAAAACGTGAAAAATGGGTAGAACCTTTTTTGTAGAGTTTCGAAATCTACAATCTTCATAATAACCTCAATTATTGACGTTCGATCAACAGGAAATAAGATATTTGAGAAAAAGCGTTTTTTGTGAATTTTGAGGTCAAATTACTTGCTACGTCGCTGGCACGATATCATTTGGAATTTTTCATATGTTGTTTAAAACATCCAAATAAGAATACAAAAATCCAATTCATTTTACAAAAATGAAGGAATAATATTTTCTCAAGCCATGTAATGTAGAACCTTGACTTAAAATTTCTTGTTTCACTTTGGAAAATTCGATTTTACTTGAAAACGATGCATTTTTTCAAGAAACACAAAGTAATCTTTTTCATTAAACTATTTATTTGTAGATTTCGAAAACAATGTAACTTTGTTTTTCTACAGCAATGTAAATACATTTTTTAAAGGGTGCGCTTGCACCGCCTTAGATCTTTGCTCATCATGAATGTATTACAACTGAAATTCACACAATAATCAAATAAAGTAAACACCATACGCAAAATTTGATATTAATATTGCACATTATTTCAAAATCATTAGAAAAACAAAAAGGCATAAAATAAATTTTAATATTGCAAGATTTCGAAAAATTCTATTTTACTTAGAATATTTTTGTCCTCAAATTATTAATACTTAGATGTCAACAACGAGGCGTTTCTTTTTCTTCTCGGTGGTACGGTATAACATAAATCTTTAAAAAAGTTATGTCTACACCACCCTGCATCCCCGCTCGTGATGAAGATATCTATCATAAAATCATACACACAAAGTAGGCAACAAAGAGTAAAAGCTATCTGAAAAATTTCGTCTCAAGTATTAAAATCACAAGAAATTTTTTAGATGGAATTTTGACACCCTGTATTTTGGAAATGTAAACTTTAGAACTTAGAAGTTTTTTCATAGAATTAAATACCTGGTTTAAATTTCTATTTACCTCAAAATGAACCCCGAGAGTAACTTTCTAATTTGTCTTACATTTGAAATCGAAAAGTTTCCATCAGCACAGCACCGATGGGAAAAAGATTGTACAAATTCCCAATTTAATTGAGTTCAATATCGTGAAAATCAAAGAAATTCTGGGGGTTTTTAATTAACCTAATACACTTTGTACTCTTGTTTATTCTTTTTACTTATCATCTTTATGCCCACGCTTTGAATTATTTTAGTATTTAGTTACTACATCCTCACAATTAAAGCCTTGTTGGTCTTGATTTTCATTTCCTGTTTAGAAATCCAGTCATTAATTAGAAGTACCGAGTACTCTAGTTCTACTCAGATTATTTATTAAAAAATATAAAGAGAATTTCAAAGCATTGAAGTAGAGTGCAAAGCATAAAAGGAAATTGAAAATATCTTGTCAAAGCAATTATAAGTAAAAAGAAATTATCTCGTTAGCGTCCGGGCCAGTCTGTAAAGTATTTAATTGGATATCACCATAAAGAAAACCAAATGAGTTTTCCATGTAGAAGTAAAATAGTAAATAAATGCTAATCAACTTGAGAACCTGTTATTACGGCAAATTGAGTTTGAATACAATAGAGCAGAGACCATGACTGTATATTGGGATAGGCATAATGATTTGATCACGAAACAGATATAATTAGGAACGCGTTCGCAGTAGGGGGAAATAAATACAATACGAATTCAAGGCTTTGAAAGTAAAGAGGCTCCACTTGTGATGTTTTAAACATTCACATGTGTAGTTTGAGTACTATGTCAATTTAGATTAGAAAAATTAATAGGGATATGATTAGGGCAGGTTATTTATTTAAGAGCATGTGTTGCGATCCTTAATTTTAAATGCCGTTAATGGATTGAATAGTGGAGCACATTCATTCTTTGCTATGTATTGTAAATAAATATATATGTTATGTTTTTTCTCATCTGGGTGTCATTTTATAAAAAGATATTTCCTCAGATGTGGCTCTTTAATTGAAAATTAATGAAATGATTTTTTTTTAATTACCTTAATCCCTTTTACATTACATCAACAAACAAACCTAAACATACAGCTCATATAATCCAGATAAAAGGTTGTGCATCTTTTAGACTATTGAAGTAGCACATTGATTATAATCAACAAAAGAAAGATGTTAATAGTCTGTTGCTTGACAAACAAAGGTTTATCACTCAACCTGTCGTTGAACAAATTGAGGTTATATTGTCATTTCTATTTTGGATTTTTTTATCGGGTGGATATTAATTTTATGCAACAATTAAGTACAGAAAGTCTAGAATTCGTTTATCTTTCATAGTAGATTAGAACGCAGAAATATTAACTTAAAAGCACTACATACAAATATTTGAAAAAATACCCGAAGATACCTGGGATCATGGCACACTTAATTTCGTTTTTTATATACAGTGATTTTTTTTAAATGTTTAACTTAGACATATTAGATTTCAGATCAAAAATTGTATAAAAATGAAATTAGGATTGTAACAAGAAAGAGAAGTCTAAAAAACATGAATAACTGACGAAAACCAAAATCTATTATTTTTCAACCTTATTATAGTACTGTAGCGTACGTAACCTTGGCCTCTTACATTAACAAGTGGCACAGTTTATATAATTTTATAGACAGAACAGACACTTTTTTAAGTTGCATAATTACAAAATAAAAAAGGTGAATACAATAAACTCGAGATCTTTTAGTTCTTCGTATTATAAACAATTTCCATTTAAAATAACCGGTCCTGAACAATAACTTACTACCTGTAGATGTTTCTGACAGGTCTTGTGATTTATATTTTTATTTAAAAATTTATTTTTTTATTAAGACGTTGAAATTACTATAAAAACAGATTACATCACTGCCTTTTATTTGGTCAAGGTTATAAGGAAGATTAGAATTTATCCTGTCTAATAGGTGGACTATATTTATAAAAAGTAAACAAATACTTCTGAACCATCTGCTCCACTTATTACATCATTCCACAAAACGTGAAACGACATTTTTTACCCATATGCCAAAATGATTATGACAATCTAATCGTTTTATATCCATTACAGACAAGAATATTCAAAATATTTAAAAAATACTTTCTGAATATTTTATAACTAAAAACTTATTTTTCGGAATTTTTTGTTAGATTTATTCTCATTCTCATGCTCGTAGGAATAACAATCAATCAGTCTGGTATTTAACAAAACCCAAGGAATTCTATGAAATACAATGTACAATGAAAAAACTATTGGGACAAGACATATGTCAAGTTGGAAACGGATATGCTTAAAAATCTTCTCAAAATTGGTCTAATATTCCAGAAAAGTTGTTAATATTCTGATTTTGAATAGTTACCAAGAATAATAAAGAATAAAATAATTGAATATAACATAATGTCAGATTAATTGTAATAAATGTTTCTTATTACTTGTTGCTTTCTGCAGTTCGAACCCTTGTTTAAAGTTTAATAAGTTACAGATATATCAAAAATTTATTGCATTCTATTGGTAAACACCTGTGGTTATTAACCTAATGTGCTTTCTCTCATTGATATAAATTACACAAAAAAAATTAACAATTCCTTATTATTATCTGCTCCCTGTATACATACTTTAATTTTCTGGTTGTGATTGTCAAAATGTTGACTAAGTAACCCTCTTGAACAGGATCGATTTATTTTAGAGTCCTATTTCCGTAATGGACAACGAGATCGCGATGGCGAATGGACGTATTTTCTTGCTTCTTGCATCGAAGAATTTGTTGAGCAATTCCCTAAGCAAGAGTTTGATTATGATGTTATAAGTCGCCATGTTAGAAGAGTGGTGGATCAATTTCGGTAAACAGGTAGTGTCTGTAAAGGAAAATCTACTGGACGTCCAACAGTGTAAAAAATGTACAGACACACATGGAACAGAGCCCTACAAAATCATTACACCAGATGGCACAACAAACTGATGGGAACTTAGTTTTCTTACACTCGGTTTATCATAATTAAGAGATGTTATTTCTTTACCCGATTAAATTATTCAACCTGTCGCAAAGCTGTAAAAAAAGAAATTGCATTTACCTCCTTATCGAGCTAGTTGAATTTTGATTTTCAGTCAATTAAGATCTTCAAATGGTAGGCAACTACTTTAACAGTACCGGTTTTTGAGTAGCATAGACGTCATTAAAAACAAGATTGATTATAGGCTAACTTCACCTTATAAGCAGATGACAGTAGATGGATGTAAAATAGATAACATCTCTATAGGAAGTAGTTTTTCTGGACAGCATTTGAAATTCTCACGGTATAGTCAGTTTGAAGATTATCAGATACCTTCTTATCAGTTAATGCTAATGTCAGTAGCAATGTTCCCTCTAATTTTTACTAACTATAGTGCGCATTTTTTTCGTTTGTGCAATTTTTGTAAAATCGAAGTAATTTGTGCGCCATTTTAAATTCGATTCATGCGATATCAGCTGATAGTTCCAAGAAGTCGGCGACATACAACCGCCGGCCAGGGAATGGGGGTAAACATGTGCGCTATACGCAGTCTGATAGTTAGCGCTTCATCAAAGAAAAATAAATCTTTTTGAATTTGAATATTACTGTGCGCGAATGTATTATCTTTTTGTGCTAATTTTTTAAACGCTATGCGCGCGCACTAGCACACACCTTAGATGGAACGTTGCTCAGTAGTATATCTTTTGGTAAAGAAACTAAATATTATATCACAACTTAAGAGAAAAGAAAAGAAAAGAAAAAAAGAGAAAAGAAAAAATAAAACTGTCATGACTCCTTTAAGAATGAAACTAGTCATACTGTAAACGCATTACGGTAAGAAACAGATTTAAGCTTCTACTTACTGTCCTAGAAGCCCCATCTTATTATTTTTTTATTTTTTTAAATGTAGCATAAATAGTGAAGTACGAGAAATCTGCACTATATCTTGCTCTGTATTTGAGAAAAAATTGTGGTTTATCAAATTATAATAATTTGATCGAGTACATCAAAAATGACAACTGTGGTTGTCATATGTAGTCAGACCAAAACACTATTTCTACTTTTGCGTGTTTGTTGTATTTATACGCCTTAGTTGGAGTGACGCAGAGCTCATTCGATGAGGTAAGTGGCGTGCCACGGCTGCTTGGTAGAGGTGTGAATTCCTGGTGTTCCATATCCTGAAAATAAATATTGGAGGAATATATGAGTGCGAATTCAGCCTGATGCAAACCTGGGTAAACCTGAATATTTACAAAAACTTTATGCAACATAACCTCCAAAAACCTAGAGTAACTAATTGCTTTTTTAGGTTATAAAGAAGATATGAAATTCTGAGAGCTGATCTTCTGATCTATAATGTAGTAGTCTGTCTCGTTAGCAATGTGCTTCAGACTCTTAAAAAAATAAAGGACCTGGATTTTAAATGAGATATACCACATATTTGTTTATTAATTTGGAAAAGGCAAGCTGCAATTAATGTTTGGTTTTCACCGTAGGGGTTGTAGTTTAAAGAAATTGATGAACCACTCTACGTTCTCCAATAGACGTAGATATTTACTTAATTTCAAGAACCATAGCTTCCATATGACGCTTAGGAACGAAACTCTTCCACATCACCTGAGGTGATAACTTCACCTACAAATAATCCCAACAAATTAAAAAGCAAACAACTTGAACTAAAAGCCTACAATAATGACAAAAATCTTCAGAAAACCATTAAAAACTCACCGACTAAAAGATCTGCAATTTGGAAAACTGTCTTTGACTAAAATGGGGGTTTCTATCTACGTTTACACTACTTATGTACATCGTTATTTTCATTTGTGGTAACTGTACGATTTGAAAGATCAATTTTCTTAAATTGTTTGTCTTCTCTTAATCTTTCTTTAATTTTTAAAGGTTTTGTGCAGTTAGTAAAGTCTATTAGGATAAAGTCTGAAAAATGTAACCCATCATATAGGATCAAAATCTCAAGGTAAACCAAAAGCATGTACGTAAAAACAAAGTGCATTTTGAATTAAATTTCCATTCACAAACTTTTGTGGTCGCTAGAAACTAAAAATTTCTACACTATCTTGAGAATTTGAATATTTCCAATATTTGTCTATATTTCTACTTACGAGGGTCGTTTGAAAAGTCCGTGCAAAGTAAGAGAGATGGCACTACTGGCGCATATCGAGGTTATATTTAGTTAGTAGCATCTCTTGGAAGAACACACACCAAGTTTCAGCCAGATCGGTCTATTTCTTTGTGTTTGGCATTCGTTTGAATCGAGGAAGTCGAGTGATTTTCAAAAAATGGACGAAAAAGAATTTTGTGTGTTGATTAAACATTACTTTATGAAAGGCAAAACGCCTCAGGAGACTAAACAGAAGCTTGATAAACATTATGGTGACTGCACCTTCGATTAGAACAGTTTATAAGTGGTTTCAAAATTTTCGGAGTAGCCATATGGGCACAAGTGACGCTGAACGTTCTGGACGCCCTGTTGAGGTTACTACTCCAGAAATCATTGATAAAATCCATGATATGGTGATGGATGACAGAATAGTGAAGGTGCGTGAGATTGCTAGTGCTGTAGGCATCTCGAGCTGCAAGAAAAACGCCCACGATTGGCCCACAAAAAAGTCCTTTTCCATCACGACAACGCACCAGCTCACGCCTCAGCAGTTGTGGTCGCAAAATTAATGGAAATAGGGTTCCAACTCGTTTCACATCCCCCCTATTCTCCAGACTTGGCTCCCTCGGACTACTATTTGTTCCCCAATTTGAAGAAATATCTGGCGGGAAAAAGATTTTATTCAAACGAGGAGGTGATTGCAGAAACGAATGGCTATTTTTCAGACTTGGACAAATCCTATTCTTCAGAAGGGATCAACAAACTAGAGCAGCGTTGGACGAAGTGTATAAGCCTAAAAGGAGACTATGTTGAAAAATAAAAAAGGTTTACCCCAAACAATTAAGTAGTTTTTATTTTTGCACGGGCTTTTCAAACGACCCTCGTATAAAGTAAACTGTTATAATCTTTTCCTATAAGATAATGTAACTGGCTTATCTATGTCTTGCGAGTATTGTTGTATTTATTTTACTAATTTACCTACGCAGCCAATTTAAGAGTTGGGTTACTGTAACACTGATTATGATTAATTTATTCCCAAGATAAAACTTGCATTCCAAGTCAATCAACGATTCGAATTACGTCCCTAGTAACTGCACTTTGACTTTTTACTTCGCACAACATACTGGCAAACAAAATGTAAGCTGATATCTTGGTCGTAAATTAAAATGAACAGTCTCCAAATTAAAAATTACACAATTTATTACCTATTGTGTTCAAAATTGCTTGTCGTTCAGATGCGTTTAGTATAACTAAATAAATATTCAAAGTCTAGATTCAATTACATATAAAGACTTTTTGAAAACACTTTTTACATTACATAAAACATTTACAAGGTTGGAACAATGTCATAAAATTTTTAAATTAACTGTATTAAACGGTGCTAAAAATCAGTTGGGAATAAAACTAACTTGAACGTTCAAACTTTGTAGATTTAAAAATAAGTAATTCTGAAACGGTGAATGTTATCAAAATACATTCTAAATTAAAAAAGTTTATGACTTTTTAAACTGTATACATAGTGCAACAATGAGAGGAAAGAGGGTAAACTTCGTTATTTGTAAATATCTAGAGATGTTTCACTGAAGAAAGTTGTATAAAAAGATTATCTTTACTTTCCAAAGTTATTTTCAATTTTTAATACCGGAGATTACAATCCTTAACAGTTTTTTGTGAACTGGATACACAATGTGTTTAAAATAATTAATTATTTACTAGGGTAAATCGAGAAACCCGAGAAAACTCTGCAACATGCAAATAAACCAACACCAAAATGATAATTACAACCTGAAAGGTCTTAAACCTCAGTCTTCGTTACCATTTCCACATTTAGGGCATGTTGGGACTTTCTCTGCACCTACAAGCAACAGGTGTCTTCTTAGAATGCAGTGACCTGTGAGGACCCCAATTAGGAGACTTAGCGTCTTTCGGATCTTGTCCACTAACCAGTCTAGCTTTGACAAGTTAAAACTGGTTATATTATTCTTGGCCTGGCGATAGTTAGCCGCTGCTTCTTAACCAACTAACTCACTTTTTAGGTCTGATAAGCTCGTGCATTAAGGGCTGACGGGGTGTGTTGCCTTGATATTCCTAGGAAGAGTTCCAATCTCAAGAAGATATCCTCGGCTCAATATCTGGCGAGCCTGTTCGTCTTCTCACTGTCATGGATTCCACTAGACCCAGAAACCCAGATGAGATTAACCTGCTTTACTGTAGTACTCTACCCTGTAAGTGGACGAGGATACTTCCTTTTCCACCAACTGGGCTATTCTGGCATGACCTGTGTTAATTTCTTTACCAAGTCATAGCCGCGTATCTTGCATTCTGAGATGAGCCACTATGGCCTCCTTCCTTATGCAAGTTGAGAAATCCGGTAACCTTAATAGAGCTTCGAGTACAGGTGTAATGGTAGTCCTTATTAAGTCGGTTATACCCTTATAGGTTAAGCATTGTAGCTAAGCCACCAGACCGCTGAGCCAGTAAGATGAGGATTGATCCTCAGTACTTACCTACCAGCTAGCGCAGATGTCAAAGTGTCGCTGTCGACTTGGTTACAACCTTGTCAATGTGACTTACATCTTTTGTATAAAGTCAAACCTAAGTACTTGACTTCCTGCGCAAGCGTTAGAGGTCAACCATACAGTATGGGTTCTCTTAAACGCTCCGTCTTCTTTCTATTGGTGAAGAGAATTATCTCAGTTTTTCAATCTTTCTCGTTACACCATCTTTCTGTAAACCTACAGGTTACCTACATTCGGTCGCAGACAACGTTGACAAGGCGACCGATCATCTGCGTAGGCCTGAGCATAGAAATCGTCCGCTGTTAAGCGCTCCAAGAGACCGTCCATTATTAGACAGCCTCAGACGAGGGCAGTCTTTCTGTGCCCCGATGTCTATATGACTGTCTCCTGATCAGTCTTAACGCTTTTTACTTCCAGTGTAGACTTCACCTAGTTAACCAGTGTGGAAATCTCACCTCTAGTTTGCAGGGCTTCGAAAATCGTAGTTGTTCTGACAGGAGCAAAAGGCTCCACCCATGCTGGCGTTTGAAGTCGTCTTCCGGAAAGTGGAATACCAAGAGAAGATTCAATGATTCCTCTTTGGTTACTGTCCAGGATCCATCCTATTACCTGCTTGGTTTTACAGCTCAAAATATTCATCAACCTGGTAGACTCCGACATGTGTTTAAGTTGTTGCAGAATTTTTGCAAACTGGCTCTCTTGCTGCTCCTTAATTTCTTTTTGAAGTTTGTACTTGCATCCCGATAATTCTCCCATGAGGTTTGAGGTTATTCTCGAAGATCTTATTTTGATTCCCTACGTATATCGGCCAATTGATCGTTCTACCAAGGGACCCTGAGTGGACAGGCCTCTACGAAAAGTGAGATAATTCGGGCTGTTAAAATATTAACTGCCTCCTCTAATTCCTCTCTGAAACAAGATCGTTTCCTGCAGTTGTTTCTAGTAGCCTGTTGGGTTGGTGAGATATCTTTGCCAATTTATTGCGCTGGGATTACGTAGGAAGACCTCCTGGGTTTTGTCTGGCATTATCTCATTTTTGACCACACGATGGTTTGAAATTGAAAATTGAAATGGTTACGTCAATAATTTGACTGCGGATGCTGTTGACAAAAATGGGCTTAGTACCTCATCGTTTTGTGCAACGATTTTAGTAAGATATATGGATAATTATTTCTACAAATATTGAAGCTATCCTTAATCAGTACGTCATCGTAACACCCTGTATAACTAAAACCATGTTTGTGTAATTTTAAGCCCGATCTGTTCACCACTCAATAAATTTATTTGCTGAATAAATACCATGGTAATAATTGTTAGTGCAATTGTATCCATAATTACTATGTTCCAGATAAAGTTATTTGGAGGGCCTAAATTTTTAAACTCGACTGTAGTATACTGTCTAATAACGGGAAATTTAGAATGCGGGAAGTGAAAATCACGGTCGTGGTATTTACTTACACTACATGCAAAATTTTAATGAGGATAGTCGTTTTGGGGATTTGAATTCCTCAATACAAGTGCAGCACGTTGGCCGCTAAGTCAAGCTGTTTGCTAATTCACAAAGCAAGTAAGATCAGTGATTTTCAATGCTCAGTGCGCCTTATTTTCCTCCCGGTGGATTGTAATAACTAATAAATGCCTCGACCTATTCTATTACTACTCCTTCTAATTAACGTTATCTTTAAGTTCTACTCAAATTTCATCAGATTGTAATTATACAATATATGGTACATTTATAATTAGCATAGCATGAAATATTGCTTTTTAGTGATTTATTCAGATTTTGGAAGATATATTAGCTAAAGCATGATCAAGAAATATTTTATGAAATTACACCGCACCTTTTACCAAAGGTCTTTACATGAATAAAGGTGTTGCATGTTGCGCTGTGTATTGATGAAGTAGACACACTTTCAACATTTTCCGTAGTTTAAAGTAAGTTCATTTAATAAATTCTTATGTAAATAAAATTAGCAGTCATTATTTTTGAGGTTAGATTTTAAGTGGAAGTGTCTGCTAGATCGCTGTAAGTTACACTAAAAGGTAAAGATGTGCGGTACCCTTTCGAATTTTCTACAACTCCGGATGAAAATAAGTTTTGATCTTTATATATTATAAACTCGTTTATTTATGGATAGTTTCTTAATTATTCAAAATTGTATTTTGTTAGAGAATGACTAAATAATTAAGGAAAATCAAACGTTACGTAACTAAATTAATAATAAAAGCCTCTCTTAGTTTAAACATAAAAATAAATAAAAACAAAGGAATAGAAAAAGTACATTATCATAAGAAACACAAAAAAGACTGTTTTATATTCCTGTGCTTTCACACCCATCATCAAGTAAACACAAAGCAGAACTGCAGAAGCACGAAGCGCAACAGCTGTTTGAATTCTGATGAGCAGAGCTCCTTGTGTGTTGTGTACATTAGCGGTACACATCCTGTTTTTAAATATTATTCAATCAACAAAACGCCAGATATCTTTTTTAAATTAATTAACGATTATGTAACGAAATAGAAAATTTTGTTTAACAAAGAATGGCCAACTCGAAAATATCAATTACGCAAATATAAAAGACTTTCCTAAGAAAAAACATGTTTACGTTTTCCACCGATTATTAAGTTGTTTACGTATCGGAAAAGTATCTCTTTCATTGAAGTTTAAATTAACACAAGGTTACATTTTCTATAAAGAAAATTGGTTTATTTTTCTTTATTTTGAAGAAATGATAAACTTGAGTTTTATGCAATTATTACGAGATGGAAATCTGAAGGATAACATATGTAGCAATCAAAATAATATGACAACCTATCATTAGCGCAATTAAAATGTTTGAATTACTTCTGTCAATAATCTCAGCGGGAATCCAGAAAACAAATTCTAGCTAATAAGAACTAGTTTCAACCCATATTGCTTGCTAATTGAACATGAAATCAATGAATGTACTGCCTACCTTGGTGCACTTCAATTTTATTTCGTTTTGTTTCATTAAAAAGTTTCTTTTTGTTTTTCAACCTTAGAATGATATGTTTTCTAGTAATAAGACGTAAGAAAAGTGGTATAATGGGAAACTTATTTCCACTCCTTTGTTCTGAACAAAGAAAGTAGGGCAAAATATAAAACGAGAATTACGTGCTGTCTTATAATTATTATTCTTTTGCTTTTCTGTGAATTCTTTAATTCAAGAACTTACAATCACTGAAAATGATCTACATTAGAAGTATTTTCTTGGTACCATTTAACTAAAGTTGGTATTTGCTTTATTTGTTATTTAATTATTAATCAAATGCGTACTAAACTAATTAGCGTTTTCTTGTATTATTTGTTTATGTGTATGTATGCAACGTTATAATTATTCAATTGATTTCAATGTTTACTCATGCATGTAATCCAGTTCTAGATCTTTCTATTAGAAAAACATGTAAAGTATTAGAAGCAATTGGAATATAATATAAAAGAAATTCCTTTTGAATAACTTCTAATTATGTACAGTTTAATACATCTATCTACAAACAACTGCATTGTTTAGAACTACATCAGATTCATTTTTATGGGCAGATAGCGTTTTTAAATTGTGTTTTTCCGAAATTAACAATACTACAAAATCGTCACCATGACCTATTCTACGCATGAAACAGACAAATTTTGACAATGTCTTTCTTGGCAAAATAAACAAACAAATCAAAAAAATTTAGATTAGGTGCAATCTCCATTACCAAGGAATCACATTGTCATTTTCTGATATATCAAAAAACGATAGCATCTTATTGTTAATTGCTTGAAACTTGAAATTCTTTCCAGAAAAATTTGAAATCAAATATATACATTAGTCTAATTTTCAAGTATTTTTGAGTTTTAGGAAATTACGTCAGAACCTTTTTTATTTAATTTTTAATTATAATGGTGTTAGCTCACTACTTCAATCCTGTAGTTTTATCTAAATAAAATAAATGTTCTCATAATATTAAAAATTCACAAAAACTGCGGGTATACTACGTAAAAGACAAGAGAAAATGACGTTCATTCCCATGTTATATTAATACAGTTGCTGCTTTTCGACAGTAAGGAGACATGTGTTGATAGATTTATTATGCATTTGAATTTTTCACAAAATATATCTAGATAATACACGAAACTATAAAAGATTGTGTGTGCAAGAAATATTACTGACGCACATTTTGAAAAATACTTCGAATATAACAATAATAAAAATGATATTTTAAAAAGTTTAGCAAGTTTTTTATAACCTATTATTTTATGAGAAAAAACTTACATTAGAGAAATTCATTTTATTTTTTCATAAACTGTCACTTTTAAGCATTTTTATTTTTTTTTCACTTACATTTAACGATTTAACCTTAATTTACAATTAAAAAATATTGTTAGGATTATAAAGGGTTTTCCAATAAGAGGTGTTATTTTGATATTCAAAGAAAAGTGCCATTTTTTAATATAAATGATCGGATGTTTATTTCATTATAAAGAGGAAGGTATGCCGTTAATAGTGGAAAATAACATCAGGCAAATGACCACCACGACCACGCTTACAGGACAATATCCTTTTCATGAAATTTTCCATAACCAAATCGCAAAGTGGCTGCCCTATGTCCTCGATAGCCTCACGAATTCCATCTTTGAGGTCTTGAATCGACGCTGGGCTGTTGGCGTAGACCTTCTCTTTCACGTGGCCCCAAAGAAAGAAGTCGCAAGGTGTTAAATCACAAGATCTCGGTGGCCAATTGTGATCACCTCTTCGAGAGATAACACGGTCCGGAAACTTTTTCCGTAAAAGATCAATGGTTTCGTTGCTTGTGTGGCACGTAGCGCCGTCTTGTTGAAAGTAAACGTTGTCCAGATCAATACCATCCAATTCCGGCCATAAAAAATCGTTAATCATCTCTCGATAGCGCAATCCAGTCACCGTAACTGTTGCTCCAGCCTCATTTTCGAAAAAGTAAGGTCCAATGACTCCGCCGGACCATAAACCGCACCAAACAGTCACACGTTGAGGATAGAGAGACTTTTCAACAATAACTCTTGGATTTTCTGAGCCCCAGATCCGACAATTTTGCTTGTTGACGAAGCCACCGAGGTGGAAATGGGCCTCATCACTCAAGATGATTTTTCGATGGAATTCTGGATCATTTTCATGCATTTCAACGACCCAATCAGCAAAGACACGACGTTGTTGATGATCGGCCGGCTTGAGTTCTTGTGTTAACTGGACTTTATAAGCCTTAAGACCCAAATCTTTATGAAAAATACGGTGTAATGACGTTTGTGGAATGGCTAATTCCAAAGAACGACGACGAATGGACAAACCTGGGTTTTCTTTAACACTTTCGGCTACAACAGCAATATTCTCGGCTGTTCTTGAGCGACGTGCACGGGTTTTATTCTTCACATCACTAACTTGTCCCAAGAGCTCGAATTTTTTCACCAATTTCTGTATTGCGGTCCGACAAGGTGCTTCACGGTGACCCAAAAAATGTTCGAGTTTTACGAACCGTCTCTGCCAAATTTTCACCATTTTTATAGTGAATTTTAATAATTTCAGTGCGTTGTTGAAGCGTGTATCGTTCCATATTTATTAATGGCGTAGTTTCTACTTGTCAAATGTCAAAAAATGATAGCTTCAAAAGTGACATCTACCGAAATAGCGGGCTATTCAAAATAACACCTCTTATTGGAAAACCCTTTATTACACTATCGACAATATCTAAAGTTCATTGGCTACATAACCGAAGCATTTAATTTCTTTTTGTCCATAATACCGTGCGATCGAAGAAAAACGAATTTGAAGTAGTCCATGACCAGTACCTACTATGTAACAACGCTGCTAAGAATTCTACTTGACATTTCAAAATGACAATTATATAAATTAAATTTTGAATAAAACAATAGATATTTGCAAAGAATACTGCCACATAGTACGAGTCATAGTCTGCTTTGCTTCGTTTTTTCTCGATCGCACGATATTACAACTTGAAGAATATATTAATGATGAGAAGAATAATAAACATTAAAACAGGAAAAAACAAAAACAAAAGAAAATTGCAGCCTTAATAATATATGTAGCTATTTGCCAAAACGTTGCTGGATGTAATCATAAGCATGGTCAAAGACCTAACGAATTTACGCTTTATTCGAAATTGGTCACTTTACGATTGAGGAAAAGTATATCGGAGCCTTCCAAACTATTGTTCACCATCTTTTCATTCAAACAAATAGCAAGTTTTGTTGTCGCGGGTTTATTATCGATAAAATTAAGGATAAGGTTTTGGAGGTTTTTAAGTTTTTAAGCTGTACACACTTCGGCCTTAGCACAACATTACTTGCACGGTTCGCAAACATAACATGTTCTGAATAAGTACAATTTTAGTTAAACTATTTGTTCTTTGTCAAACCAAACTATGCCAAAACCTAATTGTAAATTAACGCTTTTCCTTAGCTATTAAAGAGAAGCTGCTCAAACTACATCCAGGGCCGTCTAGTGCGAGGGGTGTAAGACGTGAGAAGCCACATCGGCAGCTTGCCGTACCGCCCAAAATTTGAAAAGCAAAATAGATTAGGATTGTCAGTAATAGTTAAAAAACTGTCCCCAGAGAAGTTTGAGCAGTGTCATCTTAACTATTTGAACGACCCAAGTCCTACTGTATGTAAGTACTCCTAATTGTCTTCTTATAGTTTTCCTTATTTGCTTCATACAATGTTTTAAAAGTAAAAGTAAAGTAAAACAGCGGATGTAAATACAGACAAGTAATCATGCAACCTGTGCCTGTCTTAGAAGTTGCTTTTGACACGCAGAATACACCTTGCCTGTCATTACTTGCGTAAATTCCATTTCAAATACTGAAAAATGACTGTAAGACTGAACCTTTTTGAAGCAGTTACTTATTTAAATGCGACTTCTTGCATCTGAAGCAGTTTTAAATATCAGAAATGTAATTTTATGTCGATTAAGATAATCCCCAAGTAAATTTAGGATTAAGCATGTAAGGTCAGAAGCTGTGGTTGACTTATGGCAATCTTTTAAGATAAAAATGAACCTTTTTCACAATTTAATCCACCTTGAAAATGTCTTCTCAATCTAGTTTCAGTATTTCAGATTGAATCGCTTAAAATTCGTTGTTGACTATTTATCAATATATACAAAAGTGATGTCTAAACACCACCACCAGTCTAAATTCAAAAATTCTCCGTCCGCTTGGTCTTCTAATCAGATGCGAAGGGTAGATATTTTTTTGGGTTGCTGTGCTTGTATGGAATCTTTACATTTGTAATCTGTCATCCTATCGACGCGACGGCCTCCCGGAATCGAAGTGCCCAAAGCCGGAACGTCTGGGTCTTACCGCGAAGGTGACCCTGAGCTCACGATCGTGATTGTACCACTGTAGAATGTTCCATTGAAGGTAAAATACGACGCACAGATGGAAAACCAAACTTTTTTGTTTCGATCTCGATATTCTGCTAAACCACAAAGACAGAATTGTGCTAGCATACTCAATGACCGCAAGGTCATATTTAAATTGATTGAATTATTTCGTAGGAAGGTAACATCGATGTAGCGATCGTAACCAGGTTCAATAGTGAAATATTGCCGACCTTGTTTTGTTTGTCCGTTATAGTAAATCCTAAATCTATCAATTTCTTCATCTTTTTGACTTGTATGCCATCAAAAAAAGAATTGCAAAGGTTTTTCAAAAATATAGGTTTGATATAATTTAGAAAATGCCAAGATTGCCAAAAATAAATCTAGATAATAACTAGGCGAAGATTCTAAATAGCAGTAGTTCGATGGCATACCTAGTCATTTTACCGAACGGCTGAAGTATTTTTCGCAATAACATACCGTCATTTGAGAAATTATCCACTTCAACATAAAGTTATTTTCCAAATATTCATGTACTGCTCTTGATGTGTTACATGCTGATGTCTCATCTTAAAATTGATTATTAAGGTTTAGATCTATCGTCGTAATTTTAGTTTTTACATTCTACATATTTTAGGATAGAGTGAAGAAGCAGCTAACTTCAAGTCATAATTGTGACAGAACAAACATACGCCTGCACATTTTTTAGACAGAGAAAACAAAATTATTTTCAAGCCACGTATATCAGAACACAGAATAATGTTAAAGATCTAGTAATTTCACTGCCTGTTGGTACACAGACGTATGTTTGTTCTATCATGATTATGGCTTGAAATTAGCTGCGTCTTCACTTTATTTCCTATTGGATATATTGTGTGTTAGACCTGTTTTTGGGAATATTTTTGTCAGTTTTGAAAATAGATATATCAATTTAATTGTGGAAGAGTCCTTAAAATTATCTTTTTGATACTGGCTTGATATGACTTATTCAGTTACTCAAGAATTTTGCTGGATCAGTACTGCTGTCTTACATTTATCGAAAAATTGGTCAATTCTAAGTCAAAGTTCTAAGCATTTAAAAGTATCGATTACTCGCCTATTTATTTTTGTTGAAAGGAAGGCAATAAACAAGCAATATCTTGTTAAAATAATTTCAATCCATATCTGTTTGCTATAAAACTATACATTTTAATTTATTAATTTTTCGAGTTTTATAAAATGGAAAGTAGAAAGCAACAACACGTGCAGATGCAGTATTTCTTTTCTCTACGGAAAATCTACTTTGCAACTATATGGTTTTGTACGGGAAGTCGATATGTCTCAATTATAAATCAAACACACAGTATGAATATGAATAATAAATAAAAATGTACATAAATGCATAAATACCAGATCGAACTAAAGCTGTAATTTAATATGTCCTATGCAATTTGATTTGAAACAACAGAATTAATAAATTGAACTTGGTGCATTTACAAGTAACAAATACCAACCTTAGAGCATCCCTCAACTCTAATTTAAATAGAGATAATAAAAATATTCCTGTACAATGCGCCAAAGAAAATAAGACACGCAATATATGGTTAAATTACAAAACCTTTCGTACTTTTTCTAATTTTCTACTGTCATTAGTCTTCAAATACAATCGCGGGCGCCTTAAGAATGGTGCAAGAGAGTGCATTTGCACCCCTCCTGGCTGGAAGATGTTTCCAGATTTCACAAATCTAACAACAAGTTTTTCTCAGTAACTGGATAACAACTTCAAATATAATTCGCGTGTACTTAATGAAGTAGAAACAAAAAAAAACCGGAAACCCCTAATAAGTTGTATGAGTGCTTACACAATTGATAAAACTAGCTTTCTTTTATTAGGTTTGACTCATTGTTTCCAAGGTGTAAAATTT
>VTPC01001047.1:55269-102541 GCA_011009095.1 Ignelater luminosus
CACTCTTAGCACAATAACTCACAAAATAATGAATAGAATATCATGAAATTTTAACAGCTGTCTTTTGAAGGTTAGTACTAACTGAAAAAGCGGTGAATGCAATAGAACTAGCGCCATCTATTTGTTAGGCCTGGGACTTTTCAGCCCATGTGTTAGAAGACGTTGTAATGAATCTTCATACTGGTACAAAGGATGGATGCAGAAAATCTTAATAATAATAATTAGTAACCGTTACATACCGTTAATCCTTTTCTTGATTTAACTGTTATTGATGAGAAAACTTAACACGAAACCAAGAATTCTGGATTTCTACAAATTTTAAGCGGTAATAGCAACAAAATTGAAAATCAATATTTAACGACGTGTTTCTTTATATTTAGTTCGTGTGCGGTGACAAATCCTGCTATCTTGATATTGTTTAATAATTCGAGTCTTGGTTTTATGTTAGTTAATGAAAATACAAATAGCGACTCAAGGTACGCTTTTTTTAATATGGATGATACCACCATCAGGAGTGTAAAATTCTAAACATCCGTCTTACGAAACCTTACATTTCCAGCTAAATAGCAACTTCTTTTATGTACGTAATGATCAAAATACCCCCTATAAGAAAAAAAATAGAATTCTAAAAAAATAATGAATTATGTTTAGCTGACATCAGGGAAAAGACAAACAGCATACTTACTAAAAAGCATTTTTATTTTTAACATTTATAGCTTTAAAACTTAAGTGCGTATGTTATTTTTCTCTCTTGACTATGCTGTAAAATGTATAGGTATGCAAAAGCATAAATATTCATTTTGCGGCAAGGACAGTAATACTACAAACTTAAAAATAGATAATGAAAAACAACATGAAAAAATATGCATCCACTTCAGATACGACCACAAACAAGAATAATAATACTTGAGCTTGTTTTAAAACTTGATTTCGCTATTAACCAATAAAATCGCAGTTAGAAAGTGGCGTGGTTTAACGTCACTTTGTTTCAATCTATTGTAAACAATAACAATGAATCTGATAAGTTAATAACCATATACAGGCTTATAAAGTATACATACAAGTATGTGATAAATATTAATGAATCTTGTGTAGTCAATATCTTCTTATTCATAATGAATGCAATGCAACCACTCAACCAGGTGCATTGGTAAAGGAAATGACTACCGATCATTATTAGTCAGTGGATGTTACTTTCCAATACATCCATTCTATATCTGCTGTAGAGTAGTAATGAGAACAACAGATACTTTAAAGGTTTCTTTTACAAGCATTGATATAATCTATTAATAGGAAGAAAATTACTTCACAAACTAAAAAAAATCTTTTGTAAATATTTACTTTCTTTTTTTATCAGCTTATCATAACAATAAAATTAAATAACTTAAGTTTATTAGTAACATTTCAAAATATAATAAAATATTTTTAACTTTCTTATATTGTTTATAAACGTTTATAATGATAATACTATACCTATCATGAAAGAATAGTCTAACTGCGCAAAAAGATTTTTCTGGTTTCGATCAATAAATTAAATCGTGATCTGTTCTTTTTTTTACGCTAAGTTAAAAATACTCTACTCGTGTCAGCAAACAAAACGTGTGTTAGTTTGGCACTGAAAGAAACAAGTTATAAGAATGCACCCCAAAATAATCTAAGGACGAAAAAAGCATCAAACTCCCACTCAGGCGAAAATGCCAAAAACGTGTTTTTTATATGATGCAATGTTGGTATAAGAAAATTTTACTATTAGCGTCAATCTTACACCTACATAATTTTATTTTTCTATTTATTTTAAGTTTGTTAACTTGTGCCTTTGTTATTGATAGTACAAATATTTCGATTTTCTCGACAAAATAAATGGCAGAAAAACACGATATAGGTAATAAAAACACGTGTAAAATTTGTGTTTTATATTTATATAAATAGTTGTAAATGTAGAGTTACAAATAATCAATGAAACCCACGCTGAAAAAGCTGGAAGTAAAACTTGAAATTTGGAAAGATTTCATCATTTCTAAACAATATTCTTGCGTAAGCTTATTTTATTTGTTATGTACATTTCTAGATATTCTTAGATTAAATGACAGAAACCATACAATAAATTAGACCATATAAATGTAAAAATCGAATTTTTTAAAGACCTGCCTATAACGATCTTCCTGATACAACGATTGCTTTTGCGAAGGTTCCAATTCTGATACTCTTATTTTTTTCTTGTCAATTTGGTATAAATTCTGTTTAAATAGCAAACTGAGTAAGAAAGGTATAATTAAAATTATACAAGTGTCACACTAGCATACTTTGCCGTAAATACCACGTGTCTCACTTTTCATCTACTAAAGGTGAAGGCTCTCTATTTTAGGAAAAACTGACGGTTCCTTCAGCAAAATGAAACAAGGATATTCCTTAGAATTAGAAGTAGCAATTAGAAAATGATTGACATGTATTGAGAATCTATATCTGTACAATTCATTTAATTTAGCCACAAACGAAAAGGTTACAACGGATACAACAGTAGAGCTAATGATAAATTTATAACTAATTACATTTGGACGTTAATCAACTGACAAGGGGTGGGTTCATCAATAAGTGAAACGAACATAACTTTATTTTAGCGTTTTTATCTAGATACTATTCAAGGAGATAGGGAGAGAAAGCAGAACAAATTCCTTATTACAAAATAGATGAAAATTTTAACAATTCAATAAATTACAATTACAAATATAAGGCAGTTTTGAATTTGAAGATAAGCTTGCGAGTGATGGTGCAAATAACTTCAATTAGCTAAACTTCGCTTTTCAAAATTGTAATAAAATATTTCAAAACTTTAGTTTTCCTTATAATCAAATTACTTATTGTTTGTTTTCTTTTACTGCCCTAACTGCAAACTAATGTTTAGCACAGAACGATTCGGAAAAACAAACATGTTAAAGAAAGATAAAGAATTTCTAGGATAAGTGAATTAAAGAAAGTAGTAATTAATTACAATCACTCGCTGCAACTAGTCGACGATTGAAGTGAGCTGCTCCTTCGGGTTAAATTCTTTTTTTCCAGCGGATAACCACCAAGAAATCGGCAGCGTATTTAAGACCTATAAAACAACTAGGAGAACAAAACAAGGAAAAAAAAGCCCTGAAAGAACACAGAACTGCCATAAGCAGAAATATAACGAGAGAATTTCTAATTTTTTACCTAAGTTGAAGACGAGTTAACGTAGATTAGTGAAATTAAAAGTCATTAGTCAGAAATTAGAAAGCAACGTCCGCTAACGGTCGTCCGATGAACATCCGAAAGAGGACGTCCAATGAATGTCTGGTTAGACATTGGGTGCATTCGGGGACGCTCAGTGGCTGAAATTTAACTAAGTAAGCTACTGAGAATTTTACTCATTTCAGTATCTATTCAATCTCAAATCAAAAAAAAAACCGATCAACTTGCGTTCCGTATTGTGACGGCTACAGCGGCAGATCATTCAAACAATCGTTCACTTCTGAAACCTAGCACGTGCTGAAAACATTTTGTTAATTAAGACCTGACCCCTTCTAAATTCTTTTACTGAATTCTTTATCAAGTTTTGGATTTTTGAAAAGTGCTTGTGGATTTTTCTAATTTACATTTCAGAAGCTATAGAAATAGAAATAAACATCATGTGCAATTTTGATCAGATGTGCACCGGTGCAGTCGAGACCTCTTCCAGAAAGAATTATTTCAAACGAAGAATTTAGCCTACTATAGTTTCCCAAACTTTAAACTTCCGACAAAAACGATTACTGACATCACCTGTCAGTTTAAGAGTTATTTGTTTATTTCATAAATTAATGCATTCAATGGCTTTTTATTTTATTTTTGTGATAAAAAGCATTTGTGCATCAAACAAACGTCCCCTATTCTTCTCAGAAATCCCACCCGTGTCCGGTCAGGAGATCCTTCAAACTGAGACCCGTGGTCTCAAATGTTTAGCAAAGATTTCTGAATTTTGGAACAACTTTGAAAGAGTGACGCCTTATATTTCCTGCTATGGTTCGCAAAAGATCAAATATCTGCTAGAAATATAAATACTAGGGAGTGTTCAATCTTGCGTCAAAGTAACCAGTTGTCAAGAGGAGGAGGAAGTACTTAATGACCGATATATTTAACCGTATACTAACTAGAAAATAATTTTAAAGCCAATATAATTCACTCATTCGAATAGGAATGCATTAAGCTTACGTTGCAAAAGGTTTTCGTTAATGCCCAGATAGAATTAGAGAAAGAGTCTGTCAGTGCTGAACTTGACGTTTTTTGAACTTTTTCTATACCTTGAAAACCATCATATCCATCTAGTACTGTCATCGGAAAAGGGATGGAACTCAAAAAACTACATATGTTAATCTTAGGGTTTGGGATCTAGTTTTGTGGGTGAACCTTGTTTTTGAGAGCCTTGATGAGCATTGCTCGATTGCATAGAATTGAATCTGGGGTAGGCGGAGTAGGTTTTTTAGACAGATCAAGCGTTTTCTCAAAAGAATCTCATTTATGGTAATTACTACCTTCCTCCATAGTTGGATAGTGTAGTGATTCTGTATACAGTACTTTATAAAATAATTTCTTTGATTTGTAATTTATTCATTAGGGGGCGTTCACACTGATTGTGAAAAAAGAAATTTTATGACGAGAAAGACAAAGGTAATAGGAAAATGAGAATTTGATTATATTTTATGATCGTTACGTAGATTGGAAAATGTGTAAAGATCTTAAAAATTGCCCAAACTACTAGAAATCTTAGAATATAACGGAATAGGTCTTAGGTTTGTATTGTATTTTCGGAACAAAAAATGATAATGTAGGTTTAGTTTTTAATTTTATAACCAGCAGTAACTATATGGTTATCCTTCTTTTGTTTAAGTATGGAGAAAAAAGCGACATCACGTATTTCTGATGCTTTTTTGTATTACATGAATGGATAGCTTAAGTAAAACCTCAAGCTTTAAGGGAATATTTTAAACTATTTCCGCCCAATCCAGATCGTTTAAATTTTAAAACTATTTCGATGTAGATCGGCATGTCAATGCCCAAGGAAAGTTTAGCTTTTTAATATTACCCTATCGTCTACTGATAGATCGGAATTTCCACCATTTTCTATTTCACTGAAGCCCGTACAACGGCGGCCATTTATTTCTCCTTTGTGCAGTTACAACTTTGTTTTGTTAGCCTAGCTAAGGAGAAAGATGGACTAAAATGGCCACTGTATTGCCTGATAATGAAGCAGATGATTTAGTTGTAGGGTAAGAAATTATTTTTTCTTCACTTTAGATTAAAAGAAAAATAAGTGAATATCTCTGGGTTCGGCTAAATTCTACGTGGCAAAATGACCATAGCAGCTGAAGCCACTATACCAAGTTTAGAGAAGAAATTACTCAGAAATTATTGATTCAGGTTAATGCAAATTTTGGTTAGAACTACCAATCTTTTCCAAAACACTAAAACAGTTTTGTTTATAAATATTATGTGTATTATCTGCGATATGTTAAAAACACTTTACAAAAGGAATTTGGTTTTAATTAGAATTACGCATTTCAGCCTATTAAGATAACGAAATATGCTGTATCTAAACAAGTCACATGCTTTGGTTTTTGCATTTTGGAATACCCAATTATCTTCTAATTGTAAGTATAATAAATACTAATATAACAATAGCATGTTTGTTTTTATCTGCTTTTAACTAACAATGTAGATATATTAAGGTATGTGTATTGTGTAATAATTCATACACGTGACTGTCTTCGCGATAAAAACAAAAGTATTTAATATTGCTTCTATCTAACTTAACCTCTTTAAAAACTCACATAATCAGAAACGTGCCGCACATGCCTCAGCTTTAAAGATTTTATTTATTGATAAATATTTTTATTCAACATCCCGGAAATAGAAGCTGCGGCCATGTGTAGATCGTATCTATTTATCTGGCAACAGGACAATGAAGACTTGCCAAATTCTAAAATTTACTACCGAACACAAAAATGTGAAAATCCTCATTATATAAAATTCCAAGCACAAAATATAATTTTACAAAATATGAAACATAATATTGCCTATTTTGTTAAAAGTTACTAATTGTAATATAAAAAGCGAAGTGGAGTAGTAATAATAATAACGGATATTTGACTAAGGTGATAGGTATTACTTATTGGCCATGTATTATTGCTAAAAATAATGTAGATAGTATGTAAACAATCTAGGAAAGTTATTTTTAATTCGCTAAATTGTTTTAAAGAAAATAATAAAACTTTCAAGAATTTTAGTTTTATATTCAGAAATCTCCAACCTAAACTTTAACAATTAGGAAGTATAAAAAACGAAAAACTGATTTGTTTCTTTAGTTTTGATTAATCTATCAGCTGAAATCGTTTAAAAGAAAGCAAAACAACTTTTATACTAGCAACAACTAGACGCAACCAATAAATCTTGATCAAAGATAAAAATTTCCGATATTACGTATCCAAACTTTAATTAACAGTAGATATAACAAAAAGACTGATATCAACCTGTTGTTAAATAACTACACGTATGTCATTTATTTTAATGAAGTTGTAGATTGCATACACTTATTATTACATATAAAAAACTGTACAATCATTAATAATCAATATTAAAACAAATAAATAATAAATTATAATTTTTTATTTATTTACTTTTGTATTTTACAATTATGTCATTATCGGTGCTTTTTATACCTCAACAATTTTATTAAAGTTTTCAATGCTGACTTGTAAACAACAAGAAAAAACAAATATGTAACAGTCATTCTGTTTACTAGAGGTATGTTAGAAGGAATTAGAAAATTTCATTGTAACGTAATTCGTTCTAACAAAAGATGTGTGACAGGATTATAGACAAGCTTTTGATTCAAAGCCAAACTTTCAATTTAATAAAGATGAAGTCCGTGTCAAACAATATTTTAGTTTTAGACCTAAAATAAAATTAAAAATAGATACTCTATTAAGATCTCTTAGAAGTGGTAGCACGTAAAAAGAAGAATTTATTTACTTTTTAATAACGGACATTTGCGATGCAACTTAATTTTGAATTAGTCCGAGCTTGTTTCGAATTTCAAAATCCGATTACCATTTCGTTTTTCAGTGAAACTATCTTTGTCGGACGATAGTTTTCTTTAACTGACTATATGCGACGATGTTTAGGATTGTTATTCAAATTGTGCGAATCTGAAAATGGGTATGGAAATCTTAGGAAATGTACCAGAAAAGTCTAGTAGGGACATAAACTTTGCGTTTTGTTTCCTGTGTTTCACTTTTCAAGTATCTGCTGTCTGCTATGCAACTACATATTTTTCTAGTTCTTTTCTCCGGCATTCTTTTCACGAAAAAGAGAAAAGTAGAAGAGAAATGTCAATAGTTAAATTCTTATAACATTCCTTATGCGCTTGACCATATGATCAGAAACATTATTACCGAGGATTTGCTATTTGTCATTTATTCATTTATGCTAGTATACAGAGTATTTGCACAAGTCAATAATACAATAAAGTTTAATACAGTGTAGAATAACAAGTCACTAATACTTAATACAATAAATAAATATAATAAAATACATAATGCAAATTATAAATTTTAAAAAAGCAGAGTAAATTTTTTTTTTCTTATATATCACAGATCTCTCTTGATATGATAATAAAGCTGTATTTATTTTACATGTCTATGCTACAGGAATTCAATTCATGATCCATAAATTCCTGAATTGAATAAAAGGCTGCACTTATCAGATATCTTTTAATCTTATTTCTAAACGATTTTAATGGCAAATTTACAATGTTCACAGGCAATTTATTGAGAAACAAAGGACCATAATAATTTTTACTATATCTACTTGAATTAAGACGCAAGTAATCTAAACGAATTTTAAAGTTATCTCTTGTAAAGGGTTTTCCAATAAGAGGTGTTATTTTGATATTCAAAGAAAAGTGCCATTTTTTAATATAAATGATCGGATGTTTATTTCATTATAAAGAGGAAGGTATGCCGTTAATAGTGGAAAATAACATCAGGCAAATGACCACCACGACCACGCTTACAGGACAATATCCTTTTCATGAAATTTTCCATAACCAAATCGCAAAGTGGCTGCCCTATGTCCTCGATAGCCTCACGAATTCCATCTTTGAGGTCTTGAATCGACGCTGGGCTGTTGGCGTAGACCTTCTCTTTCACGTGGCCCCAAAGAAAGAAGTCGCAAGGTGTTAAATCACAAGATCTCGGTGGCCAATTGTGATCACCTCTTCGAGAGATAACACGGTCCGGAAACTTTTTCCGTAAAAGATCAATGGTTTCGTTGCTTGTGTGGCACGTAGCGCCGTCTTGTTGAAAGTAAACGTTGTCCAGATCAATACCATCCAATTCCGGCCATAAAAAATCGTTAATCATCTCTCGATAGCGCAATCCAGTCACCGTAACTGTTGCTCCAGCCTCATTTTCGAAAAAGTAAGGTCCAATGACTCCGCCGGACCATAAACCGCACCAAACAGTCACACGTTGAGGATAGAGAGACTTTTCAACAATAACTCTTGGATTTTCTGAGCCCCAGATCCGACAATTTTGCTTGTTGACGAAGCCACCGAGGTGGAAATGGGCCTCATCACTCAAGATGATTTTTCGATGGAATTCTGGATCATTTTCATGCATTTCAACGACCCAATCAGCAAAGACACGACGTTGTTGATGATCGGCCGGCTTGAGTTCTTGTGTTAACTGGACTTTATAAGCCTTAAGACCCAAATCTTTATGCAAAATACGGCGTAATGACGTTTGTGGAATGGCTAATTCCAAAGAACGACGAGGAATGGACAAACCTGGGTTTTCTTTAACACTTTCGGCTACAACAGCAATATTCTCGGCTGTTCTTGAGCGACGTGCACGGGTTTTATTCTTCACATCACTAACTTGTCCCAAGAGCTCGAATTTTTTCACCAATTTCTGTATTGCGGTCCGACAAGGTGCTTCACGGTGACCCAAAAATGTTCGAGTTTTACGAACCGTCTCTGCCAAATTTTCACCATTTTTATAGTGAATTTTAATAATTTCAATGCGTTGTTGAAGCGTGTATCGTTCCATATTTATTAATGGCGTAGTTTCTACTTGTCAAATGTCAAAAAATGATAGCTTCAAAAGTGACATCTACCGAAATAGCGGGCTATTCAAAATAACACCTCTTATTGGAAAACCCTTTACTATAATTATGAACATTATTTTGTGTATTATAATCGTCTAAATATTTTTTAGTTTGAATTAAGCTATTAGAAATATAAAGGGATGAAAGTGTTAATATGCTTAAACTAATAAAATCTTGTTTTACATCATCGGTATAAGATTTTTTTGTAATGATACGTATAGCTTTTCTTTGCAGGTTGAAGATTCTATTAGCATGAGTAGAATGTCCCCAACATACAACAGCATAAGCCATGTGTGCGTTTATTAAAGCATAATATGCGATTACAGCTACTTGAGTAGGTACAATATGAGTTAAGTTACGTAGAACAAATAAATTTCTTGAGAGAATTGTGGCTAAATATTCAATATGACTATCCCAACTTAATACTGGATCTAACCATACTCCTAGAAATTTCACAGAATCTTCATTTTGATGATTTACAAGCGTTCGATGTGAAAAGATTAGTTTTTTTGTTTTATTTACATTTAATTTTAAACAATTTTGTATTAGCCAATTTTCGATTTTAGATTGATGAATGTTCATTTCATTAAACAAATTATTCTCATCTTGATGATATCGCAAGAACGTTGTATCATCAGCAAATAAAATTACTTTACCGGATAATATTGTCGTATGTAAATCATTAATATATATAACAAATAAGATAGGACCCAATACGGATCCTTGTGGAACTCCACAAGTTAATAATCCTTCTTCCGAGTAAGTATTATTTAGAAAAACTTTTTGTTTGCGATTTTGTAAATATGATTGAAATAGCTTAATACTAGAAGTATCAAAGTTATACAACTGTAATTTTTGTAACAGAGTATCATGATTGACGCAATCAAAAGCTTTCTGTAGGTCACAATACAAAGCCCCTACCCAAGATCCTTTTTCCGTACCTTCAATTACAAAATCTAAAAGACAATTTATAGCTTCGGTTACTGACCTATTTTTACGAAAGCCGAATTGTTGATTATAAAATAGTTTACTAGCTTCAAAATAATCTACAATTTGATCTTTAATTAACGTTTCGAATATTTTAGATATAATGGGAACAAGAGAAATTGGTCTCTAGTTATTCATATCATTCAACAATCCCTTTTTATGTATGGGTATAACTTTGGAAATTTTTAAGGCATTGGGATATATACCTTCTTCAATACAACCATTGAATACTTTAGTAAGCGGTGGTATGATTATGTTTTTAATACACTTAATTAACACTGCATTTAAATTGTAATAATCACGACTAGTTTTATTTTTTAATCTATTTATTGCATCACGCATATTATTTTCTGATACAGGTTGTATACTAAACTTAACATTTGTTTGTTGAATATTTGGACTGGAAGTGTTTTGTACTAAAGGAAGACTATTCAATACATTCTCCGGTTGTTTTATAAAAAAATTATTTAATTTATTTACATCAAAACTAATCTTGTTTGAGACTAGGATGTAAAGAGGTCCGATCCAGTGGCCCTCAAGAATCAGCGAACTTCCTACAACCGCGAAATCCACAAGAATTTGGGAACCTGCAAGAGCCTGGCGATCTACAAACGCTGCTCTGGGTTTGCGAAAACGCTGAAAGAGCTATACAAAAACCTGAGAACTCATAAACATCATCCTGGAGGTCTACAAGAATTCAGACATCTGAAACATCTTGCCAAGATTCACTTCCCATAATGCATACGTTTTGATAACTCTTCAAAATTAAAAACTACCAACAAATCATTTCAAAACAAAATCATAGCTATTGCATTGTAGATCTTGGTGAGCTTCTGGGACAAGAATTTGTACTTGAGCATAATTACCATGTATTCGTTCGTTTGTTCAAACAGTCCTTTTTGATTTGAAGGTCATTGATCGATTAGACTATTTTCATATGAACTGTTAGAATTTACATGTCTGCTTGTGTGCTATGATGAAGAGATCTCTTTCATGTTCAATGCGTGATCCTGGTCAAAATTTCAGAACGGACGTCATATTTTATTGTAGATTTTCATTGCAAAAACCACAAGCATTCTTCTTATAAGGATAGCATATAGAATTTTGTCCTCGGATACCAAATTTGAAGTTACTCTACGGGTGTCTATAATCCTGAAGTAGTATTTGTATTTAGAGTATTGAAGTCTAGTTGATACAAATGAGATGGTTCATCATCAACTAAAACTGTAAAGAAATCCAAGTTTGGAAAATGCGATTAATCTTTATTGATGTAAGAATTGGATCGGATTTGCCAAGAAAAACTGTTGTGAAACCAATGTCACTTCTATAGAGGAAAGGCAGAAGTGTAATTACGCCAAAAGCTTAAAACCTGCTCGTTAGAATGCAGAGAATTAATTAAGTATTGGAAAAATCAGAGTGAAAGAACATGAGAAAAAGAACAGAAATACCTCATAATCTTCAAGTTCAAGAATTAGAGAAAGATTAATATTAAAAGATACAATAAAAAACAACAAAGCAAATGAGATAGATGACCCGTATTGGATTTACATAAATATAAAACTGCAACAGCTTTTATTGTTGATTTATAAGAAGGTCATTGCTCTTGAGCCTAAGATGTATTTATCTAATTATTATAAACTTTACGAATATTTAAATGCGATCATTTAATTTAATGATTTAATATCAAAATTTTACAGATACCATGATGAATTTTACTAATAATTCTAAAACTCAATGCATCGTTCGTTCAAAATATCTCAATTAGATTATTCAATACAGTATAAAATAGGAAGAGAATTTATAACACATCCACTAACAAGGCTATTTACACAGTTATAACTGATATGTTATCTCTCTGATGATGGGACTATTTTTTATTAGATAATTAAGTATTTAAACTAATTTATATTTTTATCGCTAGGCTTACCAAAGTAGGTCATCTAATCTATATCAGGGCTATTTATAAAAATTACTCTCTGTTTTTAATCTAATAAAACATTTAAATTTTAAATTTTAAAGGAAGCCTGTATTTTAGTTGCAAATGAGAAATTAATTTTAAAATTTCAACAACG
The DNA here is from genome assembly GCA_011009095.1 of Ignelater luminosus. NCBI lineage: Eukaryota > Metazoa > Arthropoda > Insecta > Coleoptera > Elateridae > Ignelater > Ignelater luminosus. The sequence continues at coordinate 67,494 of VTPC01001047.1, forward strand.
ATGATGAGTCAGAATACGGGATAATAATGAAAAGGAAAAGGTGTTTCTTTAAAATACACATCTTATTAGTTCAAAAATGATTATTAATTATTCGTTCATTTCTCTGACGTCAAAAATATATTTTTAACCTCTAACCTTATTTTGAAGACTTGTTAATACAAATTATAAGCATTTTTAGTTCAATGAAAGTTATTAAAGCAAAATATTGCTTTGGTCAAATCTTATCTTTAACGAAATTTTTTTAAATAAAGATCGTAATCAAAAAACGTGTTTTGACATGGTCTAAGTAATTTATCTACTAGTACAGCAAATAAACGCAAATGCTTTGAAATGTCCCAATTAATTTTTAATTTTTTCCACTTCAGTGAGAATTATGGTATCCGAAACGTTACTACCAGTTCAGTTCATTAATTTTTTTACTTTACATGGTTTTTACTTTCCCTTTCTATTAAAAGTAATTATTAACGAGAAAATCTTTTTGTGTTTGTTTTTGTTTTTGGTTGTAATTAATACTTTGGGTTAAAAAATTACGTTATGAATTATACAAACAACAAAATTGGCACTTAAATATCTGAAGAAAACTACATTAGGTAGAATTAAAAAACAACTGACTAGATTAATTTCTTTTTTGAGATCAAAAAGAATTAGATATGTATATACATTAAATTAATGTATCTCCTCCTGCCATTTTATAAAGATAAAGTTCAATGTTAAAAAAATTAACTGTATAACTTTAATTATAAATTTTAATGCCTTGCTACTTTTCAATTAGTAATTTTTATGAATATTAAGGTTTATTTAATGTAGAACAGTTGCGGAATCTATTCAAATAAGATGACTAATCGGTCCAAGGTGGTCTTTATTCGCAAACTATTATCAGTCAACTGGAAAGTTGCTTCTACTACTGTGTTTATATTTTCTTACACCACAGATTTGCTAATTTCCACTAATATATTAACATTCACCTTAGAGGTGAAATAATGAGTAATGACAATAGAAATTAAATTTCTATTAAAGTATAGTGTTTAGAAACTTCTTGATAATAAATAATGGTATAGGTGTATGTATTTTTGAACTGTTAGCTATAGTGCTGTCTTAAGCGAAACACCAATAACCGGAAAAACTGACAATCAGAAGATAACTATAAAACTTTCTGGAAGTGTTTTTTATATATGAAAAACCTTATCATTATTATAATTATGCGGTTATAAAATTATCTAAATCTACAGTCAATTAGAAACTTGGTAGTTTTAACTTTATCGCCATCTAGCGGAGAAACTGCAAAAGTTATAGAGAGACAGCAAATTAAAGAATCAGCCACAATTTAAAACAACAGGAAATCAGCATCTTGATCACCTTGCATAATAAAGTTCTCAAAAATAAATTACATTAACTCCTGTAAAGGTTCGGGGACAACTGGGCAAGTCGAAATTTCGATGCTTATAATAAATGAGTTTAGACCCCCATATCAAGTTGTTTTGATCAGTTTTGATATAAAATTAAAAGAATGTTAAAATATACAACGCGCTACTAGAATTTGCAGCGAGACTGATAAACAACTTGTCAAACGGTTAAAATGAAAGATTCAGCAGCTATGTTGATAAACAATCTGTTTCATTCCAGAAATAAATTTTCAGGCAAATTTATGATAAAAGCGATCAAAGACGATTCAAATAAGTTAATTCAGTTCAAGTTCGAGATTAACTGTTAATTGTATTGAGAGAAGCAGATATGGATACTATTTGTGAAGGTTTAAAAGTTTATTATAATGAAGTACATCACCAACGAGTAAATGGAATGGAGTTTCGGACTTATTTTACTGGCGACCTACTCTAGGACGGTTAATCTGATGTTCGTTAATTATGGAGTTAGCTTCTGTATTTGGACAATTGCGCTATTACAAAATGGGAATGTGCTTCTCGGTAGATTCTCTCTTTGATCAGATAATTCATCGTTAGAAAAAATTAAACTTACCTTAAAAATGCTATCAGGCATTGAAATACTTGAGCAAACGAAACAATTAACAAAACAACACATAGAACTGCTACATCTATGGCAAAAACAGGACAAACTACTCAGAAGCGAATAAAGAAAAGTACTTGTAATGCAACCTTGCGTTGCACATTACTTACTTTAAAAGACTCTTTTAGTCTTAATCCAGCTAAACTGAAACAGTGCCCTTGAGCGTAGGTAAAGAGGTTATAATCACAATATAAAAATGCAAATATAACTAGAAAGTATATTGAAATCAAATCATAATTTAGAAACTAAATTTTCAAAATGCTGTATCTCGCTCAATTTTAACCAATAGAGCTGTTTCTTCTTTTTTAATACTTCTTTCAGTTTATATTAAAAAATGTAATTTGATTTTTTCTACTTAAGGTACGATTTATAGATCGCATCACAGTTAGGGAAATAACGAACTATTCAGTGATACTGATTCTTATTTATGAAGACCTATACAAGAACTAAGAACTAGTAGCCTGAAATAAATCGATGTCTCACAAGACGGAAACTTTCTTACAAAATGACGTTATGCAATGAACAAAGAACATGATCGTTACATACTCTGCAAATCTATGGAGCCTAATATTGAACGTTTGATTATGATTACGAAGTCTTTTTCTTCTTTTCGAAACTTAGTTGACTTTTATAGATTTCTAGAGAGGGGAAGTGAACCTGTTGGCATCCGCTTCATACGACAGTGTAGATAGCTTTGCGATCAATCTTGATGAGGCTCTATCTATGTGTCTATCACTAACGCAAACCTAGCAGCGTTCCCTTTTGTTGAAGAGCACAATCCAAGCGATAAAAGAGACCAACAGCAAGCTTTTGAATCAATCTACTATTCCTTACGTCGCTTTCTAGCGTATCTATATTGTTTGAGTGGTTCTTCCTGAGATTAAAGTTTCACTTGCAGTATCTCTGCTTAAAAATCTCAAATTCTCATATGTACAATTATTAGTTAGTTAAGAATAACGAATAAGATAATTTAAAGAATTTACGGAATTTTTTTCATCAGTCGGGATTCCAGCTGACGAATATACACAAGTTCTACATTTAATGTAGTTTATACGTAACTTACACTTAACTACTTGTATACAAAAGGTTTTTTGGTTAGAGGAAATTCCAAAAGGTTGTATTATTACTGTTATATCATTTCAAAAATTAAAACAAGAAATATTTTAAGATAGATATCTTATGGTGTCGAATTCTAAAAGAATTCAATTACTTATAATACCAGGAACAAAAGCAATAACTGATTGACAGATAACGAAGCAGAAGAATTAGTAAAGCTGGCAATGATGCACAATATAAGAAGAAAAACATAAAAGAGAGAAGATCTGTTGGTAGAAGTATTTTCCTCAGAATTACAGAAGAAACTTTAAAAGATCCGTTCGAATTTAGTATTAATTTTGCTATGTTGGTGCAGTTTGTTTAAATGTACAGATAATGTAAACTTCAAAACTACCCACACAAAATTCACTTAGAAGCCAAGTACCACTTGCAATTAAAATGCTTCTCTTGAAGAATCGCAACCTCCATAAATTTTCCACTAATCCTAATTGGTACCGCATACATATTCCACCGTAACGATTATTTCAATCCCTCAACACTGCAAAAGCGATTGGAAGCAATTCATTTTAATTTTTCAAATGGACTGCCAACTAAAATTTTATCCCGCCTTAAATCATTTGAAGTTAATGGTAGGTATTCATAAAAGTACAACCAAAAGGTTTAGAATGAGAGCCAGAGCAATAAAAAAATTCAAATTCAAAATCTGGCCATAATTCTGAAGTGACATAAAATTCAACATGCTTTAAATTTCGGTAGTTGGCTTTTAGATTGCGATCTGTGCTATATTGGCACCCTGCATTCTTCTAAAATAAATCATTCCCAATCTCACACATCCAACGTTTATGAGGCGAATTCTCATAAATAAGGCTATATGAGTGCTATAAAACGCATGCAGGGATGAAGCCCTAAAAATAATCGCTTTTACAGCTAGAGCCTAAAACTCGTTAAATGTTCTCTCCCCATTTCAGTCAGGAAAATTAAAATTTAAATATAAAGCCAACTGCGATTTCCTGCATGAAAAAAGTTTTAATTTTATGTAATGTGGTACATTGTGCCTCGTTTGGTTAGATTAAGTACTTAAAGTTTATTTTTAGATATTATCATAAAATTATTATCTTGTTTAAAAGAGATCTTAAGCTTATGTCTGGTTAAAAAAAAAGTTAAACAGACGGGCGTGCAACATAAATAATGCATTTAATCTTATTATCTGTTTAATCTTTGCACAGTTGTTTTTTAAAATAAATGGGTCGCGTAACGACCGAAGGTAATTATTTATTTATTCTCTAAGGTGTGTATAAAAGAACCTGCTGTTTAGAATATTGTGTCATAATTTTTTCACTAAAATGTAGTTTATTATTTTCTTTTCCTGCCATTAACTTTTATTATCACCTCAAGATTACCAGATTTAACACATTAAAGAATGGCATGAGGAAATTGCTTATATTCTATTAGGATTGAGAAAATTCACATCTTGTTCCTCTAGTTTATTTATCATTATTTTGTTTTAAGAACCATCTATATTTAAAAATTAAATAAATTACATCTAATAAGAATCTTAAAAGAACGTGCTCGTCATTTTAAAAAAGATAGAAATCGAGAAAGAAGTGAGTTTTTCTTCTATGACATTGTATAGTTACTTTAAAGTTCATTTTACCAATCCTAGCTGATACGGGATACCACAGCTAAACAATTATTTTTGAATTTAAATAGGCTTTCCACCCCTTCCGTTGGTCTGCCTATATTATATTAAATTTTTATTTGTTTTTCCAATTGAAGGAGGTAATTTCGCTATCAGAGGGAACTTAACCTGGAGGTCAAGAGAGGAGGAAAAGCCTTTTTAATTTTAGTTGTATGTATACAGGGTGATTCTAAAATAAAGGGTATCCTCTTAAAGGTGGATAGCTGTGTGATAGTACATACATTTGCGATAAAAAAAAGGTAGGTAAAAATTGCATAGTTTCCGAGAAAAAGACTTTTGAAATTTAATCGCTAAGCCAAGCCGATCTTTGACTTTCCTGAGAGTGACAAGGTGTGAAAAAATTTAAAGTGAGCGAGATGTTTTCCACTCAAGAGTTGGCAGACATAACTTTGATGTATGGAGAATGTCATTATAATGTAGAAGCGACAAAACGACTGTACGCCAATCGTTTTCCACAACGAAGACAGCCTTTGCGGAATACAATACTGCAAACGATACAACGACTTCGTGATACAGGTAGCACCGCCGCAACAGATGAAGTCCGTGGACAAGAACGAGCACCACACTTTCTTCAAGCGGAAGAAGATGTATTAGATATGATTAATGAAGATCCTACAATAAGTACCCGCGGTATCGCACGCGACGTGAACGTTTCCCAAGCAACAGCGCATCGGATATTAAAGTCGTACTTATTACATCCCTATCACGTACAACGGGTTCAGCATTTAACTGAAAATGACTTTGCACCGAGACGAACATTTTGTGAGTGGTTTCAACAAAAAAACAATGTAACAACAGGAATTTGTAGAGAAAGTACTGTTTACGGATGAGTGTTGTTTTACGCGAGACGGTATCTTAAATTTTCATAACGTACATTATTGGAATGACGCTAATCCTCACCTGATTAGGGAAAATAAATTTCAATGGCGGTTTTCTATTAATGTGTGGTGTGGCATTTTAGGAGACACATTGTTTGGACCATTTATTTTACCACAGCGGTTAAACGGAGACACGTGTCTGGAATTTCTAGAAAACAGGTTGCCAGATATGTTGGATGATACACCTCTAGAAACTCGTAGGCATATTTATTACATGCATGATGGAGCCCCTCCGCATACTAGCGTACGTGTGCAAGGCTATTTGAAAGAAATGTTTCCCCATCGGTGGATTGGTCGCAATGGTCCCGTACGCTGGCCTGCTCGTAGCCCTGACATAAATCCTCTGGACTACTTCTTGTAGGGTCGCATGAAGTCTGTTGTATATCGCACGGAAGTCGAAAACGCGGAAGACCTTCAACAATGCATTTTAGCAGCAGCCGCAGAAATTCGCAATACAGCTAGAATATTTACTCGTGTGCGTAACAGTTTTCACCGACGCATAGAGGCTTGTCTTCAGGTCGACTGTGGTCATTTTCAACATTTGTTGTAATATTTTGGTAAGTTGCCCGTCTTTCAAGTAATAAGGTGATAACATGAATGCGTAAACGTCGCGATACTCTGTTTAGTCTTTACAAGAAAACGAAAGAAGATTGAATTATGAATTATGGCCCTTTTTCGTGCGCTTTTGAATGAGATTCGCATTTCTGACATTAACAAAAGAAGCTATATTTTCGCGTTAAATAGGCAGCGGTCAGCGACCTTCATTTTACTATTGAAATATAATTTTAGAAAAAGAAATTGGAAGTACCTAGTTGTTAGGGTAAAGCCAGTGCCTTTGAAAGAAGCAGGTACCAAATATTTAATCTCCAAGAAAACGTTTTGACGAGAAACCTTTTTATAATTCTCGCTTTTTTGGATTAAGAAGTTAACATGATGGGGAGGGGTAAAATAAAGTTGCTGTACTTGCTTAGTTGACAGACTTACTATTTACTACTTGCTCGAGATAAAAGAAGGCGATAGCTTATGTTAAAAGGAACTGCTATTTCGTCGAAAGCATGGTAAACACACCAAACCTTTCTCGCACTTTAAACGCTTATAATAGTTTTTTCTGGTTTCTACAATGCCATAAATAACCTATGGACACGTTTATAACATTTACTTTTTGATCTGTAAACGGAAAAATAATAAAATTTTACTGTTGGTGACTTTTTTCTGTAAAATTCCGAAGAACCAAAAACTTCAATAAGCATTATGCTACATAAATAAAAATTGGTTGATTTTATGGAATTGAGTTAAATACAGAAGCGATAATTAGTAGTATCTTCCATAATGTTTTCTATTCAAATGACTAAATAATAATAAGGGATTAAAATGTTGCTTGCGAGACTGGAATGTAATTGCTCGTGACATAAATTATGCTATTATCTTTTTACTGTCTTAATACATTTCAACAACCCTGCCTGTTTAACATATCACAATTTCTTTGATCTCCTCAACTTCAGATTTAAGAAGGGAAAGTTGAAAATGCCAAGGGAGTAGCTTATGATGGCATTTATTGTTCATTGTGCTACTACACCTGCGTTAGTTCAAAGAAAATAGGCATGTCTGGCAAATTTTCATTCTTGCACTGCAATGGTTTTACAACAACCGTAAATCTCCTTAACTTTCACTTTTTACTCCGAAGGCGAGAATACAAAGAACACTTTCCTTTTTCTAACCAGAGGCGGCTTCAGTATTTAATATTTGGGAAAATTGTGAAAATTTTCAACTTTCACGGAGCCACTTCGTTTCTTCATTTTTTGTTTTCTTTTAGCCTCACTCCTATTAAAAGGATACCCTTTATTTCAGAATCACCTTGTATATACAGGATTTCTGCTTAAGTAAAAGTATGAGAGCAGGACCGGCTTGGCTTAGCGATTAAACTTCAATCGCATTTTTCTCGGAAACTATGCAATTTTTACCTACCGTTTTTTATCGCAAATGTATGTACTATCACACTGCTATCCACCTTTAAGAGCATACCCTTTATTTCAGAATCACCCTGTATACTATACTATACACTAACTACTGTGTGTTATTTTATCACGAAGTTTCTCGAAAGCTGATTAGCAACCTTAGCAAGTTTTAAATTGAAGTTTTCTCTTATCATCAGCATTCTCCGCTTCGTTTGGTTCCATTGGAGGCTTTTTACGTTTTCCTTGTTTTACAATCTTTTACGTGTTTATAGAGTGTATAGTTAGTTTACGTCCTAATTATTATGTATATGTGTTACTTGTGTTACAGAACTTCTTCAATATGTCGTTATTATTGTAAACACTGGCAAGCTTATTTTTCTCTTCTCCTAAAATTCAGTTCGTTCGTAAGAGGTACGTTTCCTCCAGATCTAAAGGTTACACTAAGCTGTAAGCACTTTTTGATATCATGGTTAGGTGTAAAATTTAAGAAGATAGCTTTACCAAGTTTTTAAGAATTGTCATAGGTTTTGCGGGGTATTACTAGGCCAGTTCAGTTTACGTTGTCAGTGGTTTGGGTGAATATCAAAACAGTACCTAATTCATAGTTTAAAGCGAGAATATAAACAAAAGTTTTTGAACACTTGATTAATTAGAATAGTTTTAGTATTAATAAGGGAATGATTTTCAATTATTTTCAGTTAAGTTTATCAAAAGCAATCCTCTCAAAAATGAGATTCTGTTTTTACTAGACAGGAAAATAACTCTTCGACAGAGAATGAGTTTTACTAAGAGATAATCAATAAATTATTCTACAAATTTCTAAAATGGTCTATTAAGGAGGATGAATAACTTCTTTCAAATCTGACATTTTCATGTGGTAACTTTATGGCAAAACTAGTATGATCTTGAATTTACAAATAAAGGAAAAATAAGGAATAATACCTAGAAATATAACATAAAGTTTGTCATCTAAATTATCAAAAACAAATATGCTTTTTAGTTCATAAACTACTTGATAGAAATTTTTGAACACCCGTTACAATTGCACTACTATCAGAGTAAAAAGTCCTGGACCCTCACTTTGAAAGTTGATATTTTAAAGACTATAAAACGAATTTCAATAAATAAATTTTATTTTAATGGCTGTCTATTTCTGTAAGCATATGTAATTCCAAAATTTCTCAAATAAACGTTTGTTTATTAGGGCAAACTATGTTGGAAGAAACTCAATTTTTCACTTGTATTGTAAGAATCCCCGCATTCAATATTCTCTAAATAATGAATATGTTTATTTTAAGATGTTATACATTTATACTATTTATTATTTGGTTAACAATAATCGTTTTACTCACTTGTAGTAATTCTCTTGGATTCACAATTTCTCAGGCAACCAGGAGAATGATCATTAATTATTTTATATTTCTTACGAAGTACATAGATTGAGCTGTATACATAAAATGAGATAAGAATAATTTACAAAAAATATACTATTGTCGTAATCAAGACGTTTCCCCTAGTAAAATAACATATTAATCCAAATTTGTTATAATACACTTTTTAAATAGACGCTTCAGCGGCTATGTATGCACTGCTGTTAAGAGAAAGTTAAAAATGTTGATAGGCATACTTTAAAACTTAAAAACAAAAGTAAAGAAAATAAACTTTTGGCCATGAAAAGATTTTTTAAAATTCTTCCTGAAGTAAAGAGCTTCTGAATTAGTAAATATTAAGTATTACGAGTGTTACAGACTTTAGTAGGGACATGCTAGGAGAATGATATGTGGACCTTCAATTATATATTTGGCTCAATTTCCGTATACCCGCCTACCACGGATCAGGTCAGTTGAGGTGTCATATTGTCAGGCTTGTCCAGAGGGTCACGAGGGTACTGAGTTTAGGTGCAGAGAAGCCCCGGTCGAAAGTTATGAGCATTTTTGTAAAGCGCCCGTCGGTTCCACCGCTTTCGTGTCCCCCGCCTACCATGAATCAGGTCAGTTGAGGTGTCATATTGTCAGATTTGTTGAGAGGCTCACGGGGGTACTGAGTCTAGGTGCCGGAGGTTAGAGATTAGTTTAGGTTGTTAGGTTAAGTTATTTCACAGAACTGCATGTTAAATTTTCGTGGCACCTCCGGCACCTAGACTCAGCATCCCTGTGACCCTCTTGACAAGCCTGACAATATGACAGCTTAACTGATCTGATCCGTGGTACGCGGGAAATATGGAAGTGGCGGAATCGGCGCTTTACAAAAATGCTCATAGCTTATGAACAGTACTTTTCGGGCACCTAAACTCAGTACCTCCGTGATCCTCTCGACAAACCTGACAATCTGACACCTCAACTGACCTGATCCGTGGTAGGCGGGTATACGGAAGTCGCACCACTTTTACAAAAACAAAGAATTTTTCAAGACGCGTATTACCTTGAATTAGATATTATTTAAATGTTCACCCTTTTATACTGAAATACTACCAATATCAAAACACAATTTTCATTGATAGGTAAGTTGTTAAAGAACGATCTCCAGTGTTTGGGGAGTTAGTGTAAAACAGTAAAAGAGTAACTATATATATTCAAAGGTATTCTGGGAAGATTCTATTCGATTTTTGTTTTTACTACTATAGGTGATCATCTCTCGCCATAATTATGTGATGCTGACTTTAGAATCTCCGCTTGTGTAATTCTGAAGTCTAACCTACAATACTACAATATCCAAGAAAGTTATTAAAATTTAGAGTAAAAGGCATCAAAGTATGCAAAATGCAAAACGATTATTTGTCACATAGTTTCAGTTGTTGAGAGCACTGAAATTATATGTAAGATTATTATATGTAAAAAAGATTATATGTTAAAAAAAAGGAATAGATGTAAGTGTGGATGTATGAATAATAATGATGGTGGTCGGTCGTTTTTGTTTTTGTATAAAAAATAATGTAATAAAAAGTGTTGTGAATTGAGTAATAAGAAGTAAAAATTCCACACACGTACTATTATTTTTATTATCAGTTACGGTGTAAAATACCAACAATAATTAAGAATTCCTCTGCAATGCAAATAATAATGAAACTCTGTGGTAGATATAATCCTTCTAAAATCTGGCAGCATTACATTTGTACTATAAACATAACCTCAAATAGCTAAAACATTAATTGACAGGAATAGTTGACATTGACCGGAAGTACAGAACAATTCGAAATAATAAAATTCCTATACAGATTAAGAATTGCAACTATACAAGGTGTCCCAGAATTTCGTTTACAGGCGATACCTCGGTTGTTTGAAGAGATAGGGTATTGTTGTAGAGAAACAATGTTTACAGTAGTAAGGGAGCCTTCTAATGCATACCTTTCGACATTACTACATTTTGGTCCAAAAGTAACAAAACTGAACAATTTTATTTTCAAATGGCACACCCTGTACATTCTTTGATATTTCGATTTTCCTTATTTTCCTCTTTGTAACGGTGTGCAGTTTACTTACTTACGTTGCGGCGTTGCCAAATTGCACATCAGAAGTAGAACTGTGGGTTAATTTATGTGGAGTTTATCTCCAAATATATTAAGACTTCAACGACTTCTTGCGTTTTTCCTTTTTAGACACATTAATTGAATAATGACAGCAAGCATACAGAACTCAATACTCTGCGTTCAACAAAATATCTAGCATTTAAAAAACGTTAGAATAACAAGCACACCAATCATCGGTGATAGTATATCCAATAAAAATGAAGTATACACTAAAATTCCTAATAAAGAATTCATACAGAACTTTCTTAAACTTAAAATGTTGTTGCAGGGCATACTTAAACTTGCCCAAGTTATCTTTTTTGTTTCATTTACTTATGTACTTTGGAACTATTAATATAATAATAAGGTAATGAAAAGTATACATCATTCAATGATTAATAACAAAAATTAAAACTATGTAAGAAGTTTACTGATAAAGACATTATTCCTAACAAATAGATTTAAACATAAACAATTTTAATTAAAGAAAAATAATTAAAGAATATTTAAACTTAATAAATTGTTAACTTTTTGTAGAATGTTTATCAATAAATAAACAGTCCTTTAGCATCATCAATTCATCATCTATATTCTATAGTACACACATATTTTATTGTATAATATGCAAAAATAAGATTCACACAAGTAGGCTTACAAGTTTAAATATTAAAGATTGAAAAATATATTGAACTAGTATTAAATTTTTATCACGACTGAAAAACACCAACACGTGAATAAAATATAAAATTGTTGATAGAAATTCCAAGGTGTGTGGACAAGCAAGGTTGTGAATTATATAATGAAAAACTTTCTTGCTATAGTACAGTCGATTTACCGGTATCTTCCTAGTTGATTTAAAGAAACCTACCTACCAATAAAACTATTGCTAAACAATAATCGCTATAATAATTAGTCTAACCAGAGTAGCTATGAGCACAATAGTTAAATAATTAGAATTTCCTAATGATAAATTATCGTAACATAATAGACATCCACACTTATTCACAAGATGTCAACTAGCACCAAGGCCAGCGCGGCGTTAGCATTTATGCTGCAAGCTTAAAGGTGCTTATTCACTTGAGCATTTCGGCCGCATGAGCACTGAATGAGCGCCACCAGAGCACATGTTCGGATAATGTGAACGCTGCGCCGAGCGTGAGCTGAGCCTACGGCGAGCCGCTCAGGCCGATCCGCTCGGTGTCGGTACATCAAAGTGAGCGCCTGAATTTTGCGTGCTCGATTTGGACGGATTTTAAATGACAAAGTTGGCATTCGGCGAACAGTTGTTAATTTTTTAAGGGCAGTATTCTTTAGTTATCATCATGGAATGGTCGCAGGAGCAATGTATGCCTTTAATAGACACATACCAAAGTTTTGAAATACTACATATGAAATTAGAAACAAATTATTATTTTAACATTATCAAAAAATTTTGGTTTTTGTTTGTTTGTTTTCGTCTCTTATTTTTTTGCGTAACAATTGGTAGATTATAATGAAAGTGGCACTAGCCAATGCAATTTTATTCTTCATGGTAAGAATGTAAACGCTCAACTGATGCTCGTGTGCATCCCATGGATCGATGCTCGTGCGCTTCGTAAACGAATGTGCACTAGAGGTCCGTATGAGCGCCGCATGAGCAAAAATGTGCTCATTCGGCGCTCATGCGGCCGAAATGCTCAAGTGAATACGCACCTTAATGTTTGCCGCCGCAATTGCAATTTTTATAAAAGTAGAAATTCAATTTGAACTTCCTTTTTGTATTTACATTTCTTTTAATGATTCAAGAAAAAGAAAAACAAAATGAATAAACTTAAGATATACTTACTTTAGTTTTGCTATAGAATAGAACTAGAGGTTTTTAGTAAAATTGAATAGTCCATGATAATTTACGGTTTCATATAATAAAACTAAACTTGCGAGTGCATCAGCCCCGTTGACGCATTATGTAAAACTTTGTCATCCCTGGAATGTTGTAGAGCAGACAGCTTTTTTTCTACGGTAATGGTACATTTTGTTTATCTTCATTAATCCAGGAAGTATTGACTAGGTTTACCGATCGTAAGTTAAAAGTGCACTTGTAGGTATGTGATATTTGTAATGTACGATAACACGATATAAGTTTTTTAATATTCTTTGAAGTACCAGCGGTGACCGGTAACTCAATTTCAGGGGGAGCTGCGACTGCTTCATTGGCTAATTTCTGACATGTTCCATCTCAAACGGTACAGTTAAAAGTTTTTTGATCAAATTTTGATATGATACAGTATACGATGAGTTAAGTTTCTATACCAAATAATACTGCTTAAAACAGTCCCATTTAAGAAGTACACTCTGACAAAAAGACTCGTCACTCGCATATAGGTTGCAGTTCCTTACGCTTAAACGCCAGAAAAAAGTAAGAAGCAGATTGAAAACAAACCTAATGCCCAGGGCCGATTGAAAGTTTTGCGGGACCCAGGACAACAGCATTTTGCGAGGCCCTTAAAATAAAAAAAGAAGAAACACATTGCTTTTTCAGAATAGCAAAACCCGTTTGTTTTAAATATTTAGAAGAAATTATGAATTTTATTTATTCTGAACATATCGATACAAAGAATTAATCCTTTTTCTCTCAAGACGCGGGGCCCTGGGCAGTTGCCCCGCAAACCCGGCTTTTCAGCCAGCCCTGTTAATTAATGCCTTTTTATAAAATCATACTAACTTGCTCTTAAACGTGAAAATAATCTTTTAAAAGAACGTTCAAAGTAGAAAATGTAAAATTTCTCAAATTATCATAATTTGTATGTTTTTCAGACGTACCTTAGAATATCCTCTATAGTGTGTACTTCTACCACTTAAGAGAGAATTATGGACAAAAATTTAGTTTGGAAGTCACTATGACTCTTTTGAAATCATAACATATGAATGCGTATATAAGGTGTGTTCACATTTTGATGCTCACTATTGGTATCTTGGTTATTAGAAGACATAGAACAACGTTTAAATGGAGGATGTTTTGTAAAATTCCATTCTCGCAGCAAATCTCATTTCAAATTCACCCTAACTTTTTTAAATTTTAAGATATTTGAAAAAATTGTATTTTTTTTCAATAACTCGATAACACCTAATGTGACCACTTCTAAAGTTTTACAATGTTCAGACACTTTTTTAAGACAGATTTTTTGGTGTCCACAGAAACCCCCGATTGTCATTTTTCTCAAGTTATTAGCGCTATCTTTTGTTTTTCATAGGCAGCCATATTGGATTGTTGGCTAGTTAGGGTGAGTTTGAAATGAGATTTGTTGTGAGTATTGAATTATACATAACATCTCCCATTTAACCGTTGTTCTATGTCTTCTAATAACCGAGATACCAATGGTGAGCATCGAATGTGGACACACCGTATGTATAAAATGAAGTCAACCGTGGAATTCAATGATTTATTAAATTTAAAATAATAAAAATGTCACTTCTACGGTGTAGAAAGAAAGATACTGCAATCTCTTAAATAAACGAATTACATAAATCTTAGTAATAGTTAACTTAACAAAGAAAGAATTCATTTAAGAATTATAGGTACGGAAGGTTGCCTTTGAGGTGTATAATTTAACAATCTAAATTAATGATGCAGCTGCAGCACTCTTTAAAATTAAGTCAGCGGTCGCCGCTAAGGTTTGAACGCATATAACTTCCTTAGAATGGGTCCAGACCACTCGTACTTGTGACTTTGCTCGTGACTTGTCAATAGGTATGTGGACTAATTCACCCGACTTGCGATACTGCCAAGTCAGATAAGTCACAGACTCATGATGCACTGTGGTCGGAAACCAGCAAAAAACGGCCAAAACTCTAAAAAATAATCTACGCAGAATGAAATTTAAATATATTTATATTTACAACTAAACATTCAAAAATTAGTATTCGTAATTAATTTATGCATATTACAACACATTGTATTATAAATAGTACTTGAAAGATAGTGCTTTTACAGCATACATACTAAGCCAAATTTTAACCATTGCTTTGAAGGTGTGTATCTTGCTAAATTAAAAAAGCGTCAAAATTGCCTACTGTACTCACGAAATAGTCTTTCAAGCACGATGCAATATCATAGTTACTGCAATTTTTTAGTACGATTTCAATGAAAAATTCAATGTTGATAGTTAGCTGAACAATGTTCGAGTTTTCTTTATTCGTCTTGAAATTTGAAAATGTTATTTCCTGTGGTCCCATGTGAATTTATGTTGTAATATGAGAAAAAGTTTATATTTTTTAAGGAAGTAACAATCAGCTGCGGAAATTTGCGGGTCTTTTAGTAATCGATAAAAAGAACAAGTATAAACAACAATAGTTATTTTAAAGTGCTAGATGACGCCCGGGTCGGACCGCCCCCGCCCCGACCCCGCCACCCCATAGGTACGCCACTGACCAAATGTTCAGAAATAAACTTTATTAGTCAAAATTGAAGCCCGATACTTTGGTATCGGTGAGCTAATTTTAGAATAAAAAATCTGGGAATGCAAATCATAACCACAACAAATTTCGTTTTGTTACTTTTTCAAATTTTGGCGGCTATTTTGACCATGTTCCCGAGGTGATATCAAAAAGATAAAAGTACAAGTTTGTCTTATTTTTTGATGTAAAATACGATTCTAAAGTAAAAAAAATTTTTTGAAAATTTTTTAAATCTTGGCGGCCAAAAAAACGAAGACACCACATTGTTTTTAGTTTTTGATGTAGAATCCAAATCTGAAGTCAAAACTGCAAAATTTGAAAAAATGCGGACGGACGAACAGACAGGCAGACAGACCAAGTTTCAAAAAAATCGGTGAGGTACACCTTGTGAATGCCCCTTGTTAAAAACTAAATCGATATCATATATAATATCACTATGTTGACAAATCGCTATTTTCAATCTTGATTATCTCGAAAAGTATTCGAGATATCGAAATACCGATTATATATATATATATATATATATATATATATATAATCGGTATTTCGAGTTTATATATATATATATATATATATATATATCTGTAATTATGAGAAGATTCTAAGTCGATTTCATATATAACATGTCCTGTAAAGTTACAGCAACATGACAACAGACCAACAGACAGACTATGCCAAGAAAGCGCCATTTTCGATCTTGATTATCTCGAAAACTATTATAGATATCGAAATACCGATTATGTATCTGTAATTAAGAGAAAATTCTAAGTTGATTTCATATATAACATGTCCTGTAAAGTTACGGCAACATGACAACAGACCAACAGACAGACTATGCCGAAAAATCGTCATTTTCGATCTTGATTCTCTCGAAAACTATTCGAGATATCGAAATACCGATTATGTATCTGTAATTAGAAGAAAAGTTTAAGTTGATTTCATATATAACATGTCCTGTAAAGTTACGGTAACATGACAACATACCAACAGACAGACTATGCCGAAAAATCGCCATCTTCGATCTCGATTATCTCGAAAACTATTCGAGATATTGAAATACCGATTATGTATCTGTAATCAGGAGAAGATTCTAAATTGATTTCATATACAACATGTGCTGTAAAGTTATGGTAACATGGCAACAGACCAACAGACAGACGGAATGTACGAATTCAGATACGGATTTTTTTAAATTTCGTCAATAAAACAAATAAATAAATAAAATAATTTCCATTTTCTACATCACTTTAAATAGCAGAGACGCCAATAACACCTTATCTACAAAACATTTAAGCAATTCTGAGAGTTATTTAGTTTTGACCGGTTTTTCGTCATTTCCGACCAGTGTGTGACGATTCCAAACGTTGTCAGTACATCAAAACAAAATTTGTTGTACATCACAAACTTGTGGACAGAGTCTTAGTTGATTTGCTCACGTTGTTATTAATCCTAGCAAACTCAAGTGATGCCAGAAACTAAATTGCAATGTGGCGAATCACGTGATAGAGCCCAAGTCAATATAAGTACGAGCACGAGCACAAGTAATCTGAACCCACCTTTATCGAACATCTTTTGACACGATGCTACATTATCAAAACAGCGTTTTTTTGATTTTTGGTCCGCGGAGAATATCCACAATGTCTAATTTCGAGAATTCGTTACAGAAAGTAAAACACTTTTGAGGTACAAATTACATAAAGTAAAGAAACACCAACTTATAATTTGTAGACCATGTTCTTAGTAAGGAATAAAACACCAAAAGTTAATGTTCATGGATCATGTAGAGGTTAACCAAAATCGAAAAAGATTTTTCCATAAAAATTTAACATGTCAACTAACAATGATTAAATAATTCCTTATTCAAATTCCCCTGTTTTCTGGTTTTAGGCTTTCCTGCAACTTTTATGGATTTTGTCTTAAAAATGTTCCAAATCTGAAAGGAAACTTGTCGACATAGCCAATAAAAACATTCTAAACAGGGGAGTATGGTGTTTTATTCCTTACAAGGAGCCATGGTCTACAAGTTTGGAACTAACTACTTACTAACAACAACAGTCAATAGACCAAGAATCACAAAATAACTAACTTAGAAGATAACTTTGGAATTCGATCAAAAAAGATCATCAAAAGCTAATCATAAAAGAAAAAGGTTAAACTAAGTTAGTATCACACAAACTAAGATTCTGAAACAGTGAACAATGCCATTGCTGTTCAATATAGTTTCATACGAAAAAAATTTTGAAAAAATTCTAAATAAACTTTTTTATTTTCGGTTATCATTCATGCTGCTAGTTTAGGCATTTAATCGTTCGGTATTAGGTATTAGAGAGGTTTAGCACAAAGTACTTATACAGGGTGTTTCGAGACAACACAAACAAATTTACATGACAAAACAAATCTTTTCTCTTAATGACGTTTTGCTTTATTACTCTTCCTTAGAAAGTTACCCATATTCAAATGCCAACAGAAAATACGTAGAGGTTGGGTTCAGAAGAATATCAAAAAACTATGATGAAAAAAAGCTGTGTAGAAACAGTTTCTGTGTTTAAATTATTTTTCATTATCTTACCTATTCGTGGGAGAAAAATAACAAACTTAAAAGAATTTCTCCAAACTTGAAAACGTTGTATATCGTCAAAAAAAGAGTTGTGGCACTCTGTATAAGAAACACGTTGTATAACGAGAAATAATTGTAAAGTAGATACGCTCTAAGTTTGTCGATGCCTTGAGGCAGCTTGCACTTATGTATGTTAACGTTAACAAATGAGACATTTGATAATAAAGGTAAGAAAGACGTACTTATTTAGCCCAAGTCATAACCAAAGCTAACGTAAATCTTATTTTGTCATAATCTCCAATTTCAACTATCTTCTTCTTCTAGATTCCAGACGGTTTGACTAGGGTGGTATGACTCCAAGAAATTAGTATTTAAGTTTACTATTGGGAATGACCTTAAAGCAAGTTTAATATGAAATTTTTAGTTATGAATGGGTTTATAAGTTTCGAGACAGGCACTCCGTATAAGACCAACGAAATTTATGGGACGAACCTGGCAAAGTATTTAATGCGGATGAAATTGGTCTGTGGTTAATATTCAAACATCAATGGAATGTGTATTAAGTATGGCATCACCACCTGGAAGAAGGTTCTACAGTAAGTGTTATGATGTATGTCAATCCATCTGGACAGACTATGCCAGCTTTTTTCATAATGAAATAAGGAGTAGAGATGTCTGTTTTAAAGGAATGCCTAATACATCAGTTGTCCATAATATGTCTGACTCCGAATATAAAGGGTTTTCCAATAAGAGGTGTTATTTTGAATAGCCCGCTATTTCGGTAGATGTCACTTTTGAAGCTATCATTTTTTGACATTTGACAAGTAGAAACTACGCCATTAATAAATATGGAACGATACACGCTTCAGCAACGCATTGAGATTATTAAAATTCACTATAAAAATGGTGAAAATTTGGCAGAGACGGTTCGTAAAACTCGAACATTTTTGGGTCACCGTGAAGCACCTTGTCGGACCGCAATACAGAAATTGGTGAAAAAATTCGAGCTCTTGGGACAAGTTA
This sequence comes from Ignelater luminosus, assembly GCA_011009095.1. Classification (NCBI taxonomy): domain Eukaryota; kingdom Metazoa; phylum Arthropoda; class Insecta; order Coleoptera; family Elateridae; genus Ignelater; species Ignelater luminosus. The sequence continues at coordinate 86,623 of VTPC01001047.1, forward strand.
GTGATGTGAAGAATAAAACCCGTGCACGTCGCTCAAGAATAGCCGAGAATATTGCTGTTGTAGCCGAAAGTGTTAAAGAAAACCCAGGTTTGTCCATTCCTCGTCGTTCTTTGGAATTAGCCATTCCACAAACGTCATTACACCGTATTTTGCATAAAGATTTGGGTCTTAAGGCTTATAAAGTCCAGTTAACACAAGAACTCAAGCCGGCCGATCATCAACAACGTCGTGTCTTTGCTGATTGGGTCGTTGAAATGCATGAAAATGATCCAGAATTCCATCGAAAAATCATCTTGAGTGATGAGGCCCATTTCCACCTCGGTGGCTTCGTCAACAAGCAAAATTGTCGGATCTGGGGCTCAGAAAATCCAAGAGTTATTGTTGAAAAGTCTCTCTATCCTCAACGTGTGACTGTTTGGTGCGGTTTATGGTCCGGCGGAGTCATTGGACCTTACTTTTTCGAAAATGAGGCTGGAGCAACAGTTACGGTGACTGGATTGCGCTATCGAGAGATGATTAACGATTTTTTATGGCCGGAATTGGATGGTATTGATCTGGACAACGTTTACTTTCAACAAGACGGCGCTACGTGCCACACAAGCAACGAAACCATTGATCTTTTACGGAAAAAGTTTCCGGACCGTGTTATCTCTCGAAGAGGTGATCACAATTGGCCACCGAGATCTTGTGATTTAACACCTTGCGACTTCTTTCTTTGGGGCCACGTGAAAGAGAAGGTCTACGCCAACAGCCCAGCGTCGATTCAAGACCTCAAAGATGGAATTCGTGAGGCTATCGAGGACATAGGGCAGCCACTTTGCGATTTGGTTATGGAAAATTTCATGAAAAGGATATTGTCCTGTAAGCGTGGTCGTGGTGGTCATTTGCCTGATGTTATTTTCCACTATTAACGGCATACCTTCCTCTTTATAATGAAATAAACATCCGATCATTTATATTTAAAAATGGCACTTTTCTTTGAATATCAAAATAACACCTCTTATTGGAAAACCCTTTATATGCAGGTCAAGTGTTTTGGGCGGCTGTATATCACACTGTAAAGACCTTATAACGTGCTTGACAAATCGTCTGAGTTAAGAATCGAAATCAGCGTATCTTTGAAAGAATCACTCCATGTTAAAATCCGCAATTAAAATTTAATAGTCGAATTTAAAGAGATCGTGTAGAGGTTTGTATTTTAAAAAATATCTTGATAGTTCCAATAAAATAAAGAAAACAAAGTAGATATAAAATCAGAAAATGAATAACAATATTACAGACGCGTTAACACAGTTTGGTGAATTTTTATTTATTAGGTACTATGTAATGTGTGTGAACGGTAAGCAAGTGCTATTTAAAATAAACTTAACGTACACTATTTTTAAATAGAGAACTAAAAGTGCAAACGTTTAACCTAAAATTAATTTAATGCACGTGGTCATAAATGTCTCAAATACGTATTTAACCTATATCTGTCTGAAGAAGGGACACTTTCAACTACCATAATGGATTGCCCAAGGACACACGTGGCTACATTTCTGATTGTAAAGTATGTTTTGCCGGACATAAACATGTAAAAAACAAACAATTTAAAACAGAACCAATTAATTTATAGTACACTCATGCTACCAACGTTTTAAGATACACCAAAAATTCAGTAACCTGTGAATCTGAATTGCTAAATTTAGCAGGGTTTCCACGTGCGCTACTCACACCAAAACAACGATCTATAAAATTTGTTCATTTAAGATTAATGTAATGGATGATTACACCTAAACTGGCAATGATTCAAAAATTTTTTGATCAACACTTTCATGTTTTGTATCAGAATTTTACTCTTTTTTATATGAAAGTTACAATTTTTTATATCGATGATAAACACTTGCTGAAAGCAATATGAGAGGTTTGCGCTAGATGATAAACAAAAACACCACCTGAATATTATTAGAATATTATTAGACATTCTACCTAGTGTTAGTACTACTGTGTTTACATTAATTTTAAATGAATTTAATTTTTTATTTTATAACCTTTTTTTTGTTTCATTTTCGTGCTTACCAAACAAACACTAAGATCAGACAATCAAAAATTCATTGAAACCTGCATGGATCTGAAGTTAACGAACCAGAAATTTCAAAAAGAAATTATTTGAGACTGCTTTTGTTATTACTTAGCCATATTTTATAATACTAGTATGTTTCATTTGATACAGATGTTTAATACACCGGATTAGATTTAATAAGTGGTCTTAGGTAGTAAAAAGAGAATAGTAAGATAAAATAATATTAAATATCATATGTAAACAAATCACAATATACATTTTAAATCATAATAGGAAATTCCACACTAAACACAAAAAAAACATTATAGTTATAATTAATATAACCATAAGTTAATGTAGAAAAAATAACAAAAGATAAGAATATACTATACTACACGGGCTGAAGAATTTTCTGTATCAACTTAATCTTTTACAAGACACTAGTATACAGGGTGGTCCAAGATTCCCCTCTAGTAAGATAATAGCTTTATGTTAGGAAATAGAAACAAATTGAGAGCAGAAATCAACATAGTGCCTCTGGAAGCATAGCCTAAAAATATTTTGAATTATACAGGGTGTTCGAGTTGTTGTTGGCAGCATCTTACTTTATTTTTTCAAATGGAACACCCTGTATATTACTTCATTTTTAGATTCCCTATTACATTTAGATTCATTTTTATTACTATATGTTTGGTCTAAATTGAGCCGTTTTCGAGATATTTAATATTTTTTGAAAAAAATTAGTTTTACATTGTTTTAGAAATTTTGAAATATCTTGGAACTAAACAGGATACGAAGATACGGTTTGATTATCGTGTCAAATACGGGTTGCTACATCAATTGTGTTACAAATGACTTTGTTAAAGATTACTATGGTCCCATTATGGATCATTAAAAATGAAGATCTTCAATCATAGATAACTTGATATTTTTAAATAGAACGATATAAAAGTTTTTGTATAATCAGACTTAAAATTTAATTTTCTTTCATTTTTATGTAATGGTCTTTGGGTCTATCTGCGGTGGTTTAAACATTATTTTATAAAAACGATAATTTTGTTAATTTAAATAACCGTATTTAGTAAAGAGAGCTGTGCTTAGAAACAGTAGTTGCAACTAACATTTGAATTATGCACATGTACATGTACATTTATATTTTTTTTTGTGTTTTGAACAAGACAAAAGAAGAGAACTCTAGCAGTTTTTAACAGAACAGTACCTACTACTACATTACATCTTGCAGGTCATCTTATTAATGCTTATTAACGATGAATTGGTCATCATGGCCCTGTAAGATGACCTGCAAAATGTAATGTAGTAGTAGGTACTGTTCTATTAAAAATTGCTAGAGTTCCTTTTTTTGTTATGTCCAAAACAAAAAATAAAAATGTACATGTACATATGCATAATTCAAATGTTAGTTACAACTACTGTTTCTAGTCACAGCCCTCTTTACTAAATATGGTTATTTAAAATAACAAAATTAGCGTTTTTATAAAATAACGCTTAAACCACCGCAGATAGACCCAAAGTCCATTAAATAAAAAGGAAAGAAAATTAAATTTTAGGTCTGATTATACAAAAATTTTTATATCGTTCTATTTAAAAATATCAAGTTATCCATGATTGAAGATCTTCATTTTCAATGATCCATAATGAGACTATAGTAATCTTTAACAAAGTCATTTGTAACACAATTGATGTAGCAACCCGTATTTGACACGATGATCAAACCGTATCTTCGTATTCTGTTTAGTTCCAGAGATATTTTAAAATTTCTAAAACAATGTAAAACTAAATCTTTTCAAAAAATATTAAATATCTCGAAAACGGCTCAATTTAGACCAAACATATGATTAATAAAAATGAATCTGTATGCAATAGGGAATCTAAGAATAAAGTAATATACAGGGTGTTTTATTTGAAAAAATAAAGTAAGATACTGCCACAAACAAGTCGAGCACCCTGTATAATTTAAAATATTTTTAGCTTATGCTTCTAGAGGCACTACGTTGCTTTCTGCTCTCAATTTGTTTTTATTTCCTAACATAAAGCTATTATCTTACTAGAGCGGAATCTTGGACCACCCTGTATATATTTTCAAGTCGATCTATCGTTTAGTTTGTATTTAACAATCAGTTAAAACTGACTTGTTCTGCGGTTTGTGAAAAATGGATAAATTTCAAATTTGCAATGCAATTCACTATCTCTATTTGAAAGGCTTATCGGCAACTGATATTAAAAAGGAAATGGATCAAACCTTAGATGAGTCTGTTTGGGTCAGTGAATTTAAAAAAATCGCACAAGTGTTTGTGATGCGGACCGCAGTGCAAGGCCAGAAGAGGTGACAACACCAAAAATGATAAAGTAAAAGTCCACGATATCGTACTGAATGACCGTAAATTCTTAAAAGAGCGTGTGGGAAATATCTGGCATAAACATTAACATACGCATAAACTTTAAGCAAGATTCACTCACAATTGATCAAAAACGCAAACGTGTTACCACTTCACAATAATGTTTGAAGACGTTAAAGCGAAATAAAATGGATTTTTTTCCGTTGATTAATAAATAACGGTGGATGAAACTTGGATTTACCACTACACGCCGGAATCTGGAAAACAATCTGCACAGTGGTTGGGACCTTATGAAAGTCGACCAAAGTGACCAAAAACACAACAGCCATCTAGGAAAGTTATGGCGAATACATTTTGGGATACACATGGAATATTGCTTATCGACTGTCTTCAGAAAGAAAAAACGATTACTGGCAAATATTTTTGTAAATTATTGGAGAAATTAAATGATACAATCGGAGAAAAAAGACCATATTTAACGAAAAAGAAAATTCTCTTTCTTCAAGTCAATGCGCCAGCTTACAAGTCCGCAATGGTGATGACAAAATTGCATCAATTACCGTTTGAATTTCTTCCTTGTCCACCCAGTTTGGCGCCCAGCGACTATCTTGTTTCCAGAATTAAAGAGATGGTTGCAGGAAAAGAGATCTGCATAGAATAATGAAGTCATCGACGCATATAAACGCATATCTTGCGGAGTTTGACAAAACGCGATACAAAAAGGTATAGAAATATTAGAGAATCATTGGGTGAAATGTCTAGAGCTAAAAAGATGTTATGTTGAAGAATAAATAAAAAAACTGTATTTTATTATCAATACAGGGAACTTTTCAGTCCATGAGTAAGACCAATTCATTTATGGGGTACTGAACTTGTAATGCACCGATTCAAAAGTATACTAAACTTAGAAAGATACTACAAATAACAGCATTGGTTGGCTGTTCTTCTTCGGTTATAGATAATGGGTCGGTTTTTGCTTTCGTCATTAAACTTAAATATTTTCTAATTACCATGGCAACCGATTTTGTCCTTTTTCTATCTTTAAATTTTTAAAGAAACTTTATAGTTAGTGAAAGGGGAGCAGAAACCGGACCAAGCTAAATTCCGAATTCTAAAATCATATTCGCTACTCTACAGGGTTGACCAGATTTAATAATGTTCGATGTAATACTTAATACAAGGATTATTACGACCAAAATGAAAATAAGGTGTAATGAAAATAAAATATAATGAAAGTAAATTAAGAGTTCAACCTGCTGCATAAAACAAAATACGAAATTGGACCTAAGACTGATCCTTCTGATACGAAGAATTTCTTAGACCACAAATTAGAAAGTAAGAAAAAGATGGGTGATAATTCTTGGCCAATTTGTTCGTGAGCTAAAATAGTTTTTCATTTTGAATATTTCTAATTTGTTAGAGGATTTTCAGAGTTCTGAAATGCAAAAGATCAAAAATACCGAAGTCGTTTTTTTCATGTTTACGTGGGTGTTGTTCTGTATCAGCTTCTACTAAGGAGAACATTTTAATTAACCTAAAGATAGCTACAAACGGATCAATGACTCGCAAAATATTTGTACGAAGCATAGCTTATAAATCACTTCTTTGTGGACTCTCTCATGATTTTTAAATACGTGGATTTATTGCAGATTTGAAAAACTGCCCGTATAAAACGTATTGGACACAGTCAAATAGTAAGTCAAAATAATATTATGAGTATTATGACGATCAATTTTTTGTAAACTCCATATAAGTCGTAGTACAGTAAAATATAATTTATAATATTTTCGATTTTGAAATATATCAACTTAAGGAAAATCATAATGAATTAAGTGTTAAGACAATTAAGTATAATTCGATATATTATATTACCTTCTAAAAGTCATTTAGGATTTATTAGACATTATTTTAATTTCAAAATTAAAATTTGGCTCTAAAACTATAATATTAAAATAGAAAATGCTAGAGTACAGTAGCTCTGATTGTTCTAACAACAAATTAAACATTTAACTTACTTCATTTGTAATTAAGTAAATTAGGCAAAAAATAGAGATGACCGTAAACATTTCATAGGAATTCTATTTTAAATTTGTAAGCAAGTATTTATTCTACTTTTTTTCATAATAATTGGCAAACAAAGTTTTTAAATATAGAAAGAAATATCAGGCAGACTGCCCGGTTCCTTACTTCCTCTATATTACATTACATATTATACAGCAAGTTATGTAAATTATAATGCAAAATGTGTACGTTACATACTTGAAACACATGCTAGCCCGTCTTTTCAGTACTGATTTAGTAAGTTAGATATTAATTCTGAAACAATAAGTATCGAAATCGCAGAAGTAGTACATTCAACTTATCCGAAACACATAATTAAATGAACTTCCAAGATTAACAGTCCATAGGTCATAGTCTAACAGAGCCCAACTGAACATCTGTAGCACTTGGAAATTGGCAGTTCCACTACTTACATAATCTGCACATACAGATATTTAATTTCTGGTACTAAGAAATTTTAATTTGATTGATAGAATATCATTTCAAATTTGAAAATAACTTTTATTTTGAAAAGGCGCCCAAAATCACAAAATGGATATGTGTAATAAGAAAATTATCGGTCATGAATAATTCTGTAGGTATATTTTATAGTAACAGTCTACAAATAGAAAAAAATGCCTGTTTGGTCAGATTTGGCTTTATATGATCTTTCAAAGATCATTCACCCTTTTCCTTATGATCTCTCCAAATTTTTTATTGATTTGTTGTTCATATTTAAATGCTTGTGTTCCACGCTAAGAATGATTAATGTCCTACCTTCTACAACTGGTAGAATATTATAGATTGGAGCTCCCAATCTTTGATTCGCCAGTGGAGAATCGAGAGCTTCTTGCTTATAACTTTTTGTAAATTCTGATTTTGCAGAACTTTCAATCTAATTTTGCATTGCAAGTGGAGAATAGACCTCTCAGGTCAATTGTAACGTTGTAAGACGGGGAGGATTTTTAGCACAGTATTCAAGCGGCCATTGAAGTATTCCATATTAGAAGCTTTGAGGAATCATAATAGAATAGATAAGTCAGTCAATGTCTTTCAAGAGATTCAAGCTAGAATCAGTCTTTACAAAAAAAGAAGATAAAGCATGCTAGTGTATATTAATTGCAAATTCCGCCAACTCTTAGTTTTCTCCGCCTAATGGCTCTAATAGTAAATCCGTCACTGCCAGTTCGGATATTTTCTTAATCGATAACTATGATTTGTTGCAACACAACAGTGTTTTACCCCGAAACTAGGATATCGAGTACTATATCATGTGCCCATGAAAGTACACACCATAAAGAATACGCAATGCTAACGGTAAACGATTAAATGTTCCAGATGTCGTAAACGTCAAAATGAAGGTTAGATTAAGCTTCAATGACAAATTTAAACATTTAATAGCAAGATGTCGATTTTATAGAAAATAAAAGGCACACGATATCACCGAAAATTCAGAGACTACTATGTAAGATAGGTTTAAAACGGGAGTAGCGACAAGCAGTAAAGAAAAAGTTATTTAAAAATGCGTATCCAAACGTAAAGCAAAGCTTGTGCATCTAATGTAACTATTAAATCTGTTACGTTATATTCTGCTTTTAGGAATCTGTGATATTTTGTTAGATAATATTCGAAAAGCGGGAAAGCCAAATTGCATAATCCCTATAGTGCGTATCTATCTAGACACACGGTATGCAATAAATTCTTTTTCTTCTTTTTTCTACAATCTCTAACAAAAGAGTGGTTTTCACCTTCGTTAACTTTTAGTAGAAATAATCACTGCCTCTCAAACAAGAATAATTGTAAATCTTACAAATTTGTATTCATAACAAATATCTAAATATAAAATTAAAATATATGAAATACGAAAAAAAATGTGAAACTATTAATACCTACTATATCTTTCTGTAATATTTAAGAGGATAAAAATACTGCAATTTACAATCAGTTTGACAAATTATAAACACAATCGTTTGTTGTAAACTGAATATTATAACTCTTAAAATGCCTGGAGCCTAAGATTCTATAAAAATAAATAGAAAAAAGTAAGAAAACCTCTAATGACTTCATTATTCGTTTAAAAATTGGTTTTTATGTTTAGAAATCCAAAAAGCAAATTTTAGGATGTTCACATGCTGAGTTTGGTGCCAATGCATAAGTTTATTTTAAAACATGATTGCATAGGACAATCCACTTTCTTTCTACGTGAAACAAACACGTATGTTATGTCCCTGGTCCTTGCTTATAAATAGGCCATTTAAAATAGCTAAATTTTTAAAAACACCGTATGTTCTCGTATCTTTTTGGTTTGAAAACAAGAAAAGAGCTAATTCCAGTTACGAAATAGTTCTATAAAAAGAGGAAAGAATAAAAGAAATGGAAAATACATTATCGTGAAGCCAAAATAGTAAACTTGTAGTTTCCAGTGAACCAAAGAAGAATCAAGATTTGTATACGGAGATGTTTTCATCTTAAAAGCTGAGTAATTTCTCATTGTCAGTAATTACTACTATTGTAGTACAACAACAAATTTCTTTTATAATTTTTATTTTGCCATCGCTTTATGACATTATTAGTTTTACTGTTGTCATACAAGTCATAACTCGTTTCTTGTGTTAATTGTCGTTCTCAATCTCAATGCACACACAAGTTTTATACCATGTGTCCCAATAATGAAAAACATAAAATCTATCAAAAAGGACATGGTAGACTGTACGAGGGTGGTCTGAAAAGTTTCCGACCTCAACGTGAAGATGGCAGCACTCGTAAATAAAAGCTACTGAATTTCGTTGTTCATCTGTTGACAGTTACTCACCAAAGTTTCGGCCATTTTGGACGCGCAGTTTTTATGTAACAGTCGTTTGAGTGAGTTGATGTGAGTTTTTTTGTGAAAATGGACAAAGTCGAGTATCGAGCTGTCATTAAATATTTGTTTTTGAAAGGCAATACGCCTTCGCAAATAAAAGATGAGTTGGATTCTGTGTATGGGGACTCTGCACCATCATTTACCACAGTGAAATTTTGGGCTGCTGAATTTAAACGTGGCCGTAAGAGCTTGGGAGACGATGAACGTTCGGGACGTCCAAAAACTGCAACTACCAACAAAAACATCGCCAAAGTTCACCAAATGGTGCTAGACGACCGCCGAATTAAAGTGAGAGAGATAGCAGAGGTTATGAACATGTCAAAAGAGCGTGTTTGTCACATATTAAATCAATATTTAGGCATGAGAAAGCTGTCCGCGCGTTGGGTGCCGCGTTTGCTCACGTTAGACCAAAAACGTGTTCGAATGAATATTTCCAACGCTCTTTTGGCGCAGTTTAGGCGAAATAAATCCGAGTTTTGGCGCTGATTAATTACTGTAGATGAAACTTGGATACACCATTATACGCCCGAAACAAAAATACAGTCCAAACAGTGGACTGCAAAGGGGGAACCGGCTCCAAAAAAAAGCAAAAACTGTTTTTTCGGCTGGGAAAGTGATGGCAACTGTTTTTTTGGGATAGTCATGGAGTTATTTTAATCGATTATCTTCAAAAAGGAAAAACCATTACAGGAGCATACTATGCATTATTACTTGACAAGCTGAAGGCAGAACTTGCGAAAAAACGGCCACATTTGCAGAAAAAGAAAATCCTGTTTCACCAAGACAACGCACCGTCTCACACCTCAGCGGTTGCCATGGCGAAAATCCACGAATTACGGTTTGAACTGCTTGACCATCCGCCTTACTCACCAGATCTAGCCCCAAGCGACTTCTTTTTGTTCCCTCATCTAAGAATTGTCGGAGGACAAAGATTTTCGTCAAATGAAGAGGCAATCACCTTCGTGAACAATTATTTTGCAGAGAAAAATGCCGAGTACTATTTGGACGGGTTACAGAGATGGGAGCATCGCTGGGAGAAGTGTGTAGAGTTACAAGGAGACTATGTTGAAAAATAAAAAAAAAATTTCAGAAAAAATGTCTTGTATCTTTGTTAGGTCGGAAACTTTTCAGACCACCCTTGTATAACACAGCTAATAGTAATCAAATTTATCGAATTTTCTATGATTAGTGTTTTAGCCCACATTTCTAAATCCCAATAAATAATGATATAAAGTCAGCAATAGAAGAGTTGACCAATGTTAGAATTTATGCTACAGCTAAAGACTCCAAAACCTTTATAATGCAAAATCAGCATAAAATATATCGAAAGCACACAGCAGGTTATCAAAGTTGCATCTTACGTTTTCAAAATTTCTGAGCATTCTTTAGCATTGACTGATTTTTCATAAACTGCATACTTTAGGTTTAAGCAATCCTGAAACCAGAAGCTTATCGATCTTAAGTCAGAGATTATTAAAAGTTGGAAATTATTCTAGCCAAGTGCTAATGGGTCCAATATTTGATCATGCAATACAATTCTTAACAACCCCTGATAGTCTGGGCAGTCCCTGCAAGAACGGTTCGCCCATCAAGTTAGAAAAAGATAATCTTGCAGGAAAAGTATACCTTCTGTAGGTAAAAGAAACATTGATCGTTTGACGGGAAACTTAGAGCGTTTGGCTCAGTAAAAAGAAACGTACCCCTTTTCGAACTTTCTGTTTTACATCAGAGTCCCCCCCATTTAAACCAACAAAGTATCGTAAAATAATAGAGAATATATATATTGGTTTTCTATATCTTCCCTTCAGGACAGCTTTATGCCCTCAAAGGCCCGATCCAGAAATAGATCGACTATTAGGAAAAGTGCCAGTGGCGCACAAAGTCATTGAAAATTCAGTAGTTTTCTGAATAAATACTGCTTAGATATTACCCAAAAGCACTACATCGATCGCCGTTTTAGAATCGAATCCATCGGTTATGGGAGGTCCGGCCAAATTTCTTCCCATTGGCATTTTGCCCAGATAGGGAATGCAGGACTTCTTAATTCATCGATTGGTATCCGTTTCGCGATTAATAATCGATAAATAGGAGTTTTGAATTTTGAAAATTTTATTAGAACATATATGAGAGCGAAAACTTATAGTAACGGTGTACATTTTATTCTCCGATCCTTCTTTGTTTCGATCATTTTGGTTTTTGGTTTTTCTGACACTGAAAATGGAATTTTTCAGAATAGCAACCTCTATAGACAATTGAAGATAATCGATGGGGCTAAGGCGGTATAAAATGTGAAACATACACTATCTCAGTTTTTTGAAATAGTTGAAGACCGGTTGAACTGCGCATATACGAAAGCCTATACTCTGACACTTACAAAACAAAAAAAAAAGTGTCGTGTGGATACAACATTCCATTTCCGAGTTAACAAACGTTCTATTTTTAGTTCTGATCAAAAGCAAATCGGACACAGCACTTCCATATCACACGCATGCAACTGATCTGGGTCCCCCCACCTTTACCGGGGTGGTAGAATTAGGGCGGGCTATTGCCAAAGCTATCAGATTTTATCCGAAATTATTATAGCTACGTAAAATCCAAGAACTTTAAAGATTGTTAATTATGAAAGCAAATATATTATTATTTTCTTAATCAAATATTGTTTTTGTATCAAAATCTGAGACAAAGAACTGCCAGGCTGCAAACTGAAGACAAAGAATTATGTAAACACCCCTAAACATGGTCTGACAGAAGGACCCCATTTTTCTCTAACTCGTTGAGGTAACCATTTTTGCAGTGGCCGCCCCGCTTCTGACTAACTAATTTTAAAACCTCGAGGTTTCGGAAATAAAAAGACATAGAGGATGTATTATATGAACTAAAAAGGTTAATGGTATTTACTTACCTCAATGGAGGAAGTTCGCCGATACTCATTCTAGACTTGATTGACAATTCATCCATGCTAAGATTTATAGGTTCTGGAACCTTTCCAATTAAACCTTTAATTTTAGACCGCTCCGATTTCATTGAATGGGGTAAATTTTCGAGCAGCATACGTGTCGTCTTTGTAAAAATACTCAAAGATTGTGACGAATGCTGTATGTGCGAAATTAGACACAAAAGATGAAAAAATGGCAGAATTCAGACAAATATACTGACCTTAGGACGGTCTTCTTCACCAGTCACAGAAACTTCAGTACCATGTGGGCCAGTTAATTCCACTTCAGATTCATATTCATAAAGTTCTTCATCTAGATCTTTAACTTCATAAAGGATTTCCAAGAGTGGCTTTTCCTTAAATTCTTCTTTTGGTAATTCTAATTCTGATACTTCAAAATCAACAAAAACATTTTCTATCTTCTGCTTGTCCTCTATTTCAGAAGAACTTTCCTCCGAGATTGGCTGCGTTGGTAGTGGAATAGATTTTGATTTTATGGCTACTTTACCAGGAGCCCAGGTATCTGGTGGTGATGGATTTGGTGGTTTATCTTCCAACCACGATGGATGACCTTTGTAGAAGGGTTTTCCTGGATCATGATGAAATAGTCCCAAATTAACTAATTGAACTAAGGCTCTATATGCGCAATGAACCGTGAATTTAATACACTGCTTTTCCATGTACTTTTTGTAACATTCATTCATAACTTTTTGCATTATCTCCTCCCGAATAGAGTAAACAATCAATTCTTGTTCTTCATTTTCCAGAATTTTTTGCCTTTAAATTTAAATATTAGATATAAACTGAACCAAGATATTTTACAGAAACTTTACAATTTTTTCTCAATTGTTGAAGCAGATGCGTCTGTTTTGCTTATATCAATTGAACTCCCTATAGTACTACGTAAGAGAGAACGTTTACTACTATGTCCTTCTCGAGAACGTTTCCTTGGAGTCATCATCATGTAAAAATTCTGAAATTCCGCAAACAGATCTTTTATTTAATAGGAAAAATGCAGTAAAAATGTATATATTCTTAAGATTAGAATGGCACAGAAACTCAAAATGAAGAATACTGGCAATCTGGTAATCTTTGAGATAAACGTCAATCATTTTCAAAAATCAACGAAAGGTTGATTGACGTAACATCTACAGTAGCTTGTAGGCTATGAGATTAAGAACATGTGGCGCCATCATTACGAGATTTAATTTAACTATTATGGTTACGTTCATTGTCTTTCTAAACTAGTCATGGGACATACGACTCTTTTTACCGTGCCAGTTCAATTCGTTCAACTCATTTTAAAGAGTCGTTTATTTGAACTGATTGTGTAAGCACGCACGTTTCATACATACTACTGTAGAAATGTACGATAGGTGCGATATCATTCTCACCTAAATTATTGAATAATGTTTAGTCAATTCTCAAGATCTCTACTCTATTAGATTTTTCTACTCATTAGAAAATAGAAATGAAGTGTTTTATTTATTTAATAATCCTTAGAAAATATTATACTTCGATAACCATTAATAAATACACTAAACTTGTATTGCTCTTGGAAATTAAACATGCTTTTCTACTTTCCCAGCATGCATGCACGTTATAATGTCACGTATTATTATAGTTAGTTCATTACCTTTAGATGCTTTTAATATTACTTACTTATACATTTTTGCTAAGTTGCTACTTGTTTTACATGATTCTTTCCAACGAACATATGAAATCATGTTTTCTTGTTAAGTTAATGCTAATGCACTAAAACCTGCTTATAATCATTTTATCTGAAACAAAGAAAGTATGTGCTAAACATGAAGTTATAAATATGAGTACAATGTATAAGAAGCAGCTTTTTAGTTCATTTGCTGGTCTTGTTAATGTCGTAGTTGTTACCAATTTCGAAGTGTGTTCAATAAATTATTATATTGCTTAAATTGTATCTAGATTTTTTGCACTATCTCGTTCAAAAGAGAATCGTCACTTTCTTGCATTGAACTGGGTAAGTTCAAATACATATTCAGTTCACTGTTTCTTTGTTCGTTCATTCCCCACTTCTCAGTAGAGTCAGTACGAACTTTAAATGCACTTATGTGCTACTGAACTGAATAAACAAATGAACGAACCGTTCAATCGAAAAGAGTCGTATGTTTACCGCTTATTTAAGTGAGTCATTCATTGTGAACGACTCATTCATGAACGACCCATCTCTATTCTAAACTTTTCCCTCTTTAAAAAGTTTTATTAAACCATATTTGTTTTATTTTATGTTTAGATTTAAATCTAAATTAATAAGATATAACAGTTATTTCTAAACTGCAAACATTTTAGTACTACAATAGAAATTTAAATTTTGATTATTCGTTTGAATTGAACGCAACCACTTAGTGAATTTGAGGTTATTTTGTTGGTCATTATTGTTTGTGTTTGTTCAAATATGAAATTGTTGTTGACATGCGATTTAATATCTTATTGAAGTAGTTTTTGTGTTAAATTCAGGTTAATCAATTTTGTGATGACATAACACTTTATTGTACATTATGAATACAACAACTCTTCGAGGAATATTTCCTGAACCAAGTAAGTATTAAATGTCGTTAAATGTAAATTAATCTAATGAATTTCTTTGACAGAGCCAGTATATAAAAGGAATTTTATAAAAGAAAATGTTAAACACATTAAACAAATGCAAGGAATTTTACAAAACTCTGGGCTGTTTGATGCTAAGCCGGCTCGAAACAAACCAATGAAGGCTATGTCACAATATAAACCACCACCAAATAATTTATCAAACCGTCCATTATCACAAACACGTTCCCTACCTATTCCAAAATTACAAAGAGTAGGTAAAAGAAAACCTGCAGAATCAGAAAAAGGTAAACATGAGAGTGAGCAGCTGAAACCTGCAATATCTCCCATTGAAGAATCCGTTGAAAAACATACACATAGAGCTATACAAACAGAAAAGCCAGAAGATATAAGTAAACTCTATGAAAATGGTATTATAAAATATCCAAGTGCAGCTGTACTTAAGATGATAGCATCAAAGCAAAATCCTACAAGAAGAAGAGAGCGCAGTGCACAACAAGCAAGAGCTACTCCTAATCAAGATCATGGAGATACAGGTGGTATAGTTGTTTCGAATCCTCATAATGATTTAAGTGATGGCATGCAAGCATTAGGTAAGTGTATAATCAATACATAATTTAACATAATGTTCTGATCAATAAGTACTTAATATTGATTCCGTGGTAATGTTTTTACTTACAGATATAAATGACAAACACAATTTTATTAAAGAAAATATACTGGCTCTGAAACAAAAAGCCCCAAAATCTGAGGTTAACAATCAAAATCCACTACAGAATTATCAAAAAGGTGTATTACCCAAATATTTAAGAGAACGTAAAGAAGAACAGAAGAAAGAACTAGAAGGTGATACAGACTGTCCAGAAGGACATGTGTTATTACCTGAAGAGGAACGAAAAGAAACATTAAGAGTTCTCCGGCAGAGTAAGTTCAGTTGTAAATTTTTTTATAAGAATTCAATTTTCTTTCATTAATTAAATTTTTAATTTTTGCTTTAGGTTATGCAGATCGAATTCAAGAACTAAACTCCATGCCAGTGAGAAATGATACATTAAGAATGCGTAAAAGAAAGATGGCAATAGAAGAAGAACTTAAAAAAA
>VTPC01001048.1:0-33661 GCA_011009095.1 Ignelater luminosus
GCGTAGCATAATTAATTGGGCCAGCGTAGTTTGGAACCCACAATACAATACTTATATTAATATGCTAGAATCGATACAGAAAAGGTTTGTAAGTTACCTTAATAAAAAGTTCCATATGCCATCCATCAGTTACAACCATTCGTGTACTGAGTTTGAGCTGTTGCCATTAGCCAATTCTAGAGAAATTTCGGACTTACTTTTTCTTTACAAGTTGATCACTGGTATATTGGATTGTACACAGATTTTGGAATTAATTAACATTAACGTTCCTATCCGTTTGACTAGAAACAATTATCTTTTCGTACCTTCTTTCTCCAGAACTAACTCTTTTCAAAATTCGCCACTTGTTCGTATAGTTCGAAGCTACAATCACAGATGTAACTCCCTAGATCCCTTCTCAGTTTCACTGACAAGTTTTAAATACAAATTAACAACAATTTGCCGCTCTTAACATGAGATTTACGTTTCTTTTACCACTTTTTAGAATGTCTATTAAATTAAATTAAATTATATAATTATATGCATGCACCTGTTTATTTCAATAACTGTTTTTTCACGCTTTTATGTATAATTGAATTATTTAATACCTTGTAACTTATTTATAATTGACATGACGTTTCTGTTTTGTAGGAAGTATTTGTATTGGGTTCAGACCTGTTTGTACTTCTTTAAGATAAATAAATAAATAAATAAATAAATAAATAAAAACATTATTCGCATCAGTACACAATGCACACCGAAATCTAACAATGAACGACTGTTTCACTTCGATTCCATTAGCACAGGAAATGCTGTGGGGTACCTTATGACATAACAAAAACTAAATTCTCATGGCATTTTTACCTAACCAAAATAAGGCGGTTTCACAGTTTGCATTTATCGATAAAATAACTTTTGTATGCGTTACACCAAAAAAATCTAAGACTGCTATATTATCTACGTTCTACTCCCCGAAAGATGTTGATGAAAATACTATGACACCCGAAACTATGTACTTCCATAATTACACAAATGGAGGAGTGAACACCTTTGACCAAATAGCTCATGCTTATACTGTTGCCAGAAAACTAGAAGGTGGCCCCTAAGATATTTCTATGGCATGCTAGCTCAAGCAGACATAAATTCCCTGGTACTCTACAAGACCGGCTTGAAATCCGAAACTGCCGTTCGATCAACATTTTTGAACAGCCTTGGTCTGCAATTAGCACGACCACATATGGAAAGAAGGCTTCAAAAAAATCTCCCAAATAATGTAAAACATATTATCAATCAATAGTTCTACGAATGATAAAGGAGAACAACCACCGCTACCAAAGCAAACAAAATATTCTAGAAACTACACGGTCCCCGATCACGTGATAAAGGACGCACTTTATGTTGTATCTCTAACAAAAATGTGTAACTTGATATGTCTAAACGGTAAATCATCAGTTTAAACAATGTTTTCTTAATGTTGAGAAAAATTTTTTGTCCAAATTATGATACTGCTGTTTTTATTTTGGGGTGTATGTATTCTAGAATGCAGAAATCACGTATCCACTCTACGGTTAAGCAGATAATGAGCAGAGACATTGCTAACTGTCCGATAATTAAGATGATTAAGGTAAATATACGAAATATAGGTACTACGTTTAAAAACATTAATGTGCGAGGGATGCAGAACTTTTTCACATCACTGTAGACACTCTAAAAGACAAAAAAAATAACAATAATTAATGTAGTAAGTGGTAATCCAAGCTAGATCCAAAAATGGATTATGTAGCAAAAAATTAAATTTGTGAGAGTAGTACTTAAATAGGTAATTGTTAGTCTAACTAATCAATGAGTTTAGAAAAATTATAATATTATGAATTATTTGTATCTTCTCTTATTAGAAAGTGTCTGAAAAGACAAAAAATACACTTCCTTGCTTTTAAAAGATTGATTTTTAGATAAATCAGATTTTTGTAAGATTATTTTCTACTTTACTTTGTTTTATTAACTTCACTTTTAGAATGAAGAATAAGGAAAAATCTATCAAACACTGACACGTGTAAAATACAAAATCGAATTCTGTTTCAAAATTTATGATTCATGAGCTGCTACGTTCTCAAGAAAATGATTAAGCAAGCTTCTAGGCTTACAGACGCCTTTTAAAAAATTAAACTCTAACGAAGACAAATTTTTAAATACTTTCGTCTTATAATTAATTATCACAGTTTTTCTGACATTTTCATTTAAAGTGTAAGTGAAAACTGCTTAAGATTAAGTATCATGGCCAACAAGGGTTTTAGTTGTTTTAGCAGAAAAACGGAGACATTTTTCTAATTTTAATTTTATTTTTTGAAACTAAACTGTAACTAGAATTTGATAAAAAACTTTTTGAAATCTGCAAGTTAGTATAAGTTTTTCAATTTTAGTGCAAGTTGACGAGCGTTTATTTTATGCGACACTGAAAACTGGGATTTATTTCTTATTTCCCTGGAATTTTTGCAAAAAGTAATTGTATTTGTACAACAAAGGCAAAAGCTTTAAATTATGATTGTGCTCTAAAGATAAACTTTAAAGAAAAACCAAGATCGTTGTAAAAAAAAACTTTTGTCGGTAGTTAGTAGAAAAGTATAATTTTAGTCCTCTCCCTTGTGTGCAGTAATAGTAACACATAAGTGTGTGAGATATAAAAAAGCGTATAAATTGAGGGGACAATTTGATGAGTTTATAGGAATCGCGTAAAAGTTAAAACGAAATTCTTCAGTCGTGCAGAAGAAATTTTCCGCAAACCTGTCAATGTTCCCCGGAGGAAGCTTCGTTATCTCAAAGACCTGAGGTATTGAAAAGTAGGCAGAGGGGGAGCTTGCTTATCAAAACATAAAATAGAAAGAAATAAAATCAAATGATCAAAGCTGAACCATCACGTTGCAAAATCTATATCAAACGTAAGTGCGATCGTATTGATGTCAGTTTCTTTTGAATTTCATAAAATCCCCTAGTTTGAAAAACAACCCTCTTGAGAAAAGAAATTGAATATAAATTTAAATGATTTGTATTATAGCTGTTTTCCTTTCGAGATAGCAAACCACCAATATAATTCTAATAGATTTCGAGTTTTTTTAAGATGTTCAATTGCAATCTGTAAATATATACTGGAAATATGTTTTATAATACAGCTTTATTACTGCTTGAGATTTTCTTTTAACGACGGTGTAGTAAAGATAAAATTCTGTGAAGATAAGCAGGATATGTCATTTATTTCCCATTTCAACATTATCTGGCGTATAACTTATATCAGCTTTTACGGTTACTCTTGCCACTAAAAGCTGACAAGTTTTTATTTGGGAGTGAACTAAACCAAAACAATTACATGTTTATGTGAGGACTAGGTTTATTACTAAACATTATTAGCTTTTACAGGAACATTCAAAAAGTGGTACTAAGTGCGTATGAAAGCTCGTTAGCTTGGAATTAATCAAACACCTACGCTACTTACGATTTTGATGTGAAGGGTGGTATGTAATAATAACACTGAAGTGTTTACGAAAAGGTCAGAATACAGTTTCTCTAATTCTGGTTTTGGCGTAAATTAATAAATTGGTTGTATAAATAGAATTTGAGTAATCTCTATTTCGAAATTTTACTAATGTTATTTAATTTAACTAATTCGTTTTGCTGATGTTTAAGAAATTTGAGTTTACTGCTGTTCTAAAGACTGTATTACCTAGTTTGTTGTAGTAATGAGATTCTACGTATATATACTAATTTTGTCAACAAGGTATATTGATCTTCTTAGCTGTATCTCCCAACTGAATTCATGCAGTTGTTTCAAGATACAAAAAGGATAGTTATATCAAAACAACACTAGGATTTTCTAACCAAATATGTTTGCTTTTTTTGACAGATATATAAGGTTTAGTTCGATAGGACCTACAGGCTCGCGATACATACCTTTGGAAAATTTAATTAAATTATTATTACGT
Organism: Ignelater luminosus; assembly: GCA_011009095.1. Lineage (NCBI taxonomy): Eukaryota > Metazoa > Arthropoda > Insecta > Coleoptera > Elateridae > Ignelater > Ignelater luminosus. Next base: position 3,954 of record VTPC01001048.1, read on the forward strand.
TTAGGAGTCAAAATGCCTCTTTTATCGCAGATGGAAATTAGGATGCAGACACCTATTGATGTAGTTAAGCAGGAAAATAAAAAGACAACGAAATAAAACTGATCACATTTTTATTACTTAATATCTGAATTTTATCGTTTGGGTAGATGAATCAGAATTGAGATAATGTACAAGTACTATGTCGTTCACGTATCTCACCAAAAGTTGATTTTATAATTTATATAGCATCAGAGCAATTTTTTCTTAAGGCTCCATAACGACAAGCTTTGACAAGGGATGTCCCATTGCAGCTCTAGAAGGTTGTCGGTAAAATTTTCCATAAAACAGATAATCGGATTCTTACCAACGAGAAAATTTTAGTGACGAATCCGTGGCACCGTCCACAGTGCACTTCGATCCCAGATTCATAAAAGAAGGTTTCGGATTAACATAATCGCTTGATCCTGGGTTCCACGACATATGCTATTCATCTTCATGTTCCACGGGGTTGCTACGACGTTGGTTTCAACCAATGACGAAATTCACAATGCAGAAAAAGCTTTTACTGCGCAGCCTCTTAAATGTCAAGAAGGTAGGTATATATATATATATATATATTGGCTATACGTATTTTTGAATGACCATACAGCTTTGATGGTTTTGATATTGGTTTTATCAATTGAGGCTAATCTTCCTGGTGTAAATTTGAACAGTTGATAGCAAAAATAATCTTTCGATCAATTTTGAAAATGAAGATGCTTTCATCTTGCAGAAACAAACAACTGGTCTGTGCAGGATTTCAGCAGAGTTATCTTTATTGCACAAGTTGTATCAAAGTTCTTAATTTGTCATTCATCCTCAAATATTGTCTTGCCAAAGAAAAACTTTTAGTTGCTTTGGTTCTATCCAAGTCTGCAACATCTTAGAAAGTCTACACGAAAAGAATCTTTTGGCACTCATATAGTTATTTACTGAAACTTTCCTGTGGACATCGTAGTAAGATTTAATTTTTTTCATACAACAGTAATTTAGTCTAAGTTTCAAACGTGAATCACTAATAAGAATGAAATTTCAGAAATCTAAAAGAGAATATGATATTAGACATAACAGCACAATAACAAATGCGAATGAAAACGTAATGTATTGTACAAACAAAACAAAGCATTTGTAAGCAAGATGCAGAAAAATCAAAAATTAAAAACCGAATGGAAAAATTTAAAAAATAGCAAAGCGAAGTTACAACATTCCCCGAAATCACTCAAGTATTTAAGATGTGAAATAAAAACAGTGCTGTTACCGTAAGAAATATAAAGATTTGTATACCCTTGCAAAAAGAGTGACAACCCGGATGATTTTTTCAGTATGATTTTTTATGTGACCAAAATGCCTGAGGTGGATTTTCCAAACTTGACTGAAATTTTATGCCCCATAAAGTATTAATAAAAGGGGTAGCCGTCGCGCCGATATATTTTAGGGTTATTAATACTCTGTTGGAAAGAACATCTCAGCGAAGTTTGAAAAGATCGGGGTGTATCGCTTCAAAACGCTTTTCTTATGAGTTCTAGCCGATGAAATGTACATTAACATGTTGTTAACTACTTATCTATGAATTAAGTACAACCAATTAAATCTCACTGGATACCCTAAGATTTTAAAAACAATTAGATCTAATTGTAAATTACTTAAACCTAAAAAGCATTTTTCTATTGAAAATGTGTAGCCTCAACCAGAGTTTTAACCAAATGTAAATAATTTTGTTTGGTTAGTTTGATTTACTATCCCAATTGATTTTAGCACTTAAATGAACATCATTAATCGCACAGCAAACTAATTCCAGCAACCATATATATCTGTTTTCTCAGCGAATTGCCTATTCTGGCCGTATCGATTTTTCGACAATAAAAATAAAAAATAAATGCGATGGCCGAGAATCGAACTCGGATCAACTGCTTGGAAGGCAACTATGCTGACCATTACACCACCATCGCTATAAGAAATACAGTGAAAGGAAACATTGACCTCAAATCTTTAATTACTATTATCCACGTTACGACACCTTAATAAATATTCCACCAACTGGAAAAAATTCTTACATAAAACAGGTTTCTATAAGATTAAATATTTTGCGATAAGTAAATATTGGTTTTTCTTTATACTTACCATAAACGTATTTTTTTATTTCAATAATTATTTCAGTTTCATAAACCGAATTCTTTTATACAAAGTTCGTTGACGCCTCTTTCTCTTGAAGATGATGTTTCCTTCTTATACTGTTGCTTATGAAATAAAAATATTTAAATTTAAATTCTGTAAAAGCATTAAAATTAAATAAGTTATGAGAATTTATTAAATTGAAAATATTTACTAATGATCGTTTAAACTAAAGCTTTAATAGTCCTTTAGATACTTAGGTTATGATACCACAGCAAAAGAATAAAACAGAATTTCAATGTAAAAATTTCCAAGAAATTTTACTAAAATCTCATATAGTTTGCTTTAGAATTACAAGACTTGATACCTTTTAAGATCAGTTTTGAAGCGTTTTTTCAAACTGCTTTTAAGATATGTTGGTTTTATCTAAGCCAAACTATTACATGATCTATAAAATAAGACTTCCTGTAAAACAAACTATTTATTCTTCAGACTGTTGTAGTTAAAACTAAAAGACTTTATCACGCAATTAGTTGCAGAAGAAAACAATTTAGTCATGTAGCAGGTTAGAGATATCTTCTTCCACTTTGCCAGTAAATTATGCTCTGGCCACTTTCAACATATTTGGCACACTGATGTGCATCTGTACATGAATGATCCAAAACTAAAAAGTACGACGACCAGAGTACGTCTTAAGTTACTTGGCGTTAGGCTAATGTTGTTAGATGCCATAGACACCACTCATTAAAGACGGGTACTAGTTACTTGAATTTAATCACGATCTTTTTTCTGGCGTCTCGGTACACGTTTGTGTTGCAGGTAGCTAAACGGTTTTTGCTCGTCTTTTATTTATAGATTTTCTTTGTTTTTTAACAGAAACAAATAACTGAATTGTAAAAACAGAGCAGCAAGAAGTGGTCAAAGTTGCATCCACCACTACGGTGTTTGATCTTGTATCTACAAGGCTTTAGGACTGGAGTTCAGGCTTTTCTCTTTTGCGAATTGTTTTTGTAGATTGTATTGTTAGATAATTACATAGCAAGAAGTTTGCTGAGATTAGGTCAGATACTAATTAGATAAGACAATGAAATCTATTTTTTGCCAACCGCTGATAGTAGATGATTGGTAGAGATTTGACGTGCAACGGAAGAGTCAATTTTAAACAAGAAGTAAAATTAAATTCTTGCTTGTCAGTGGTGTGGCACGTATACTACGAGGGCGGTTCAATAAGTACCCGTGTTAGAAATAAAGACACAATTTTTTTCAAAAATTTTTTTTTTATTTTTCAACATAGTCTCCTTTTAGAAATATACACTTCTCCCAACGTTCCTGCTATTTTTTTAACCCCTCCAAAAAATAAGATTTGTCGAACTCTCCAAAATATGCCTCTATCTCGACGATGATTTCCTTGTTTGAGCTAAATTTTTTTCCCGCGAGCCATTTCTTCATGTTAGGAAACAAGAAAAAGTCGCAGGGAGCCAGATCGGGTGAATACGGGGGGTGCGGCAGCAATTCATAGCGCAATTCATGCAGTTTGGCGGTGACAACTCCGGATGAATGTGCTGGTGCGTTATCGTTGTGAATCAGCACCTTCTTTTTCGCCAAATGCGGCCGTGTCTCCTTCAATTTTTTGTCGAAGCTGTCTAATAACTCACTGTAGTATTGTCAGTGATCGTTCTTTCTTTTTCTAAAAAATCCATGAGGATGACGTCGTTCGCATCCCAAAAAATCGTCGCCATGACCTTTCCGGCCGATGGAACCATCTTCGCCTTCTTTGGAGCAGATTCACCGGGAGAAATCCATTGTTTTGATTGCTGCTTAGTTTCTGGTGTGTAATGATAAATCCAGGTTTCATCAACGGTGACAACTCGACGCAAAAACTCCTTCGGATTTCGCTTAAATTGCTCCAAACACTGCTTCGAAGTTAACAGCCGCATCCGCTTGTTGTCCACCGTTAGCAATCGCGGCACCCATCGCGCCGACAATTTTTTCATCGCCAACTTATCATGTAAAATATTAATTGCCGTTCCGGTCGACACACCCACGGCCTCTGCTACTTCACGCACTTTCGTTCGTCGATCAGCGAGAATCATGTCGTGGACTTTTTGAATGATTTCCTCGGTAACCACGTCTGCCGGGCGTCCTGGTGGCTTCTCATCAAAAACGGATGTTCGCCCACGTTTAAATTTGTTGAACCAATATCTAACTGTGGTCATAGATGGCGAAGTGTCCCCATAAACAGCATCCAACTTTGCTTTTATCTCCTCGCATTTTTCCCATCCAAAAACAGAAAGCGAATTACCGAACGATACTGCTCTTTTTCCATCTTAGCTAAAATCACGAAACACGTCTTACTCAAATGGCTGTCAAATCCAAACTAACCTATCAATCAGTCTGGAATTTGTTATACCGTCGTTTGATAGATGGCAGCACACGATGATAACACCAACTTTCCTCAGGAACGCCTTCTGTCGTCAAACATGGGTACTTACTGAACCACCCTCGTACTTTCTCCATAATTTAGACAAGGTTTAGAGTTGCAAAAAGGCAGAACCAAACTATCAGATTTTTGAAGGTTTAGTCGAATGTGTGTAAAATATTTAGAATTTGTTCTTTAGAAATTACTTGACGGCGCATCAGTTAAATCCTTATGCATATTTGTTCATTTATTTGCACGAAAGTGCATTTATTTCGCATTTTCTGAAATTTAAAGGCCTTACTTTACAACTCAGAAATTTGAGTTTTATAAATAACTTGCAGCAGTTCGGTTACCATCCGATATCACCCAGTTTTTAACAAACTTTGAATCAATAATTCATTGCGCAAACTATTTAACTGGGTTATTTTTTTCTGTCAGATCTCTTTCAGCAAATATTAGAAATAAAAGCAGCTCTCAATCAGTAAACTCTAATACGAGTTTTTCCAAAAACATCTATATCCTGTTTATCATCCTTGTACTTAATCTACTTACATCGAAATATGCTAATATGCATAACATATAAATAAAAAATCAGGAGCGACATTTTGCCCTTTAATAGGAATAAACCGTGTTGAATTAAAGTGGTAAATACTATTTATTAATCAATATGTTTTAACTGCCTTTTTTTTCTGCTTGCTAAAAATCTAATTAGATAGATTTTGGAAACTTCGTCTACTATTCGCAGTTTTCATTCTTAATTTATTTTTCTTTTAGTATACTTGATTACATTTTACTAATAACCCATGAACAAAACATTATTTTTCTAGGTAGATACCTATTGTTAAAATAGTTTTTAGTTTTATGTAGTCAATACTAAACAAATGAGAAATAATTGGGTTAAGTTAAAATTTATTCGCGAATAAGAAGGTTTTAGTTTTAAAAGCGTGAACTTAAAACCTTCTTTCGTATCATTCAGTCAGTGCCACTGTAACTATCTAATAATTTAGACATAGGTATATATAAAAATAATAACAAAAAGAAACAAAAGATATTTACTTTTTTGTTTGACACTGAGTACTGATTTTTTGATAATAAAAATAAAAACAAATGCGATGGCCGAGAATCGAACTCGGATCAACTGCTTGGAAGGCAACTATGCTGACCATTACACCACCATCGCCGTATACAAAGCATTAAAAGGAAATATTGACCTCGAAATAGTAATTGCTACGAATAGAATGTTGCAAACCATCTATTAAAACGTCTAATAGAACAACCGCCAATTAATTTACATGCCAATCATTGACGCTCGTTTTACACTAGAGAATTATAAACATCTAGTTTTCTCTTTGTTTTATACATCTGCATTGTTTAAACTTAATAGAACATTTATAATACTCTATAATAATGGAAAATGTTAGCTAATAGCAGTTATTGTACCAAATTAGTTAAAAGACTTTTATAATTTAGACTTTACTACTGTTAAGCAAAATTAAGTACGAACTTATATAGGGTGTCTCATTTCTCATCTACTCGCCAACGTTACCAAACTGATTTCAAATTTTTATTTGTTGCACAACTAATTTATCAGTAGTACAAAGAGTGGTCTTTTTTCTGTATTTTGATGAAATTTTATAATCTCATCATTCATAGGCAGGTTTTGGTAGTTGATTTGAATACAAAAATATATCAACCAAAGGAAGGCTTAAAATGTTCTAGAATAAATAATATGTTAAGACTATATGCCGATGTGGACCATTGTTTTACTACATTCTTCTTCTTCTTTGCTTGACCTTCCATGTAACAATTTCAATCGTTTGTACCACTCATCAAATTCTTTATCCTTTAATTACACCTACATACAGTGTTAAGTTCGTTTCGGTTTACTCTTCTCTTTTTACCACCAAGAATTTTCCTAAGTATCTTTCTTTTCCCTAATTCTACCTTTGATTCTTCCTCCTTCTCTAAAGTCCAAATTTCACAATCAGTCTTACAATTGTTTTATACATAATGTTGTAAATAGTTAAAAAGAAACATTCCAGATTAGTTTTTTATGTAATAGCTTTTTTTGTTTATAGAATTAACGATAAGGAGTTTATGAAAAAAGAGGACAATTGAATAAAGTTTGTTAATAAGATTAGATTAGAAAAATTTGAGAAAAATTTTTGAAAATTAAGAAAAGGTTGTTTAAAATGTGTTAGAAGAAAAATTTGTTAATTAAAATTACATCTGTTATAATCGAATTTGTGTTTAAAGAATCGTATTAAAAAAAAGAAAGGTGTTAATAAAATGGTACAAATCCAGACCATTGAGTTTTCTTCTTGTTGATATTTAAGGAATGGGAAATATTATTAAAACGAGGGAACAACTTGGTTATCCAACAAGGTAACTAGTGCAAGGAAGTTAATGTGAGTTTATATTAGACAAGTTATAAACTTGAAATACAAATTGAAGTAAGAAGAAATATAACTGTATCAAGTGCCAATTTCCTAAACTTTGAAATAGTTCCAAATTTCTATCTTCGTGAATATTCAAACAAATTCGGTTCTGAAAGTTAAAAAAATATAATCAGTTAATTTAAAAGAAGAGTAACCTGATTATTTGCTTTACTTACTTTCTAATACATTTTTGATTGTGAGAAGAGATAATTATGAGACTTCTGATATGGGTTACACAACTGTCTTCAAAGCGGATTTGAATAACTGGTAGACCAAAACAGTGATGTGTTGAAGAGGGTGGAGACTTTAAATAACAGAGAAAGATCGACTCCACGGATGGTGTACTAAAGGAAGGAGATTTACAGAGAAGGAATAGGAGGTGCGAAATTAAAAGAAAAAGGTGTGGTGAAGTGAGGTAAACAAGGTTAAGAAGGTGGTAAACGGAATAAGCCAAATTGGTGCTATTAAGGATATATATATATATAATAAAGATTTTTAGCTTCTTTTTAAAAGAACTGTCAATTTGATTAAAGTTTGTCACGTGTTGATCATGGTGGTCTTATTTTAGGTTACCAATCAACTATCAGAAAGTCATCACATCACATAACCTTACTAGTTGACAGTAGACAAAATTTATAATATTGTAAATAAAAAACATTATCAACTTTTGGCTTCTTCGAATATATATTCTTACACTTTTCCTTATCATAACTTGGTATATTGCTGTATTCACTTTCTAATACGAGGGTGGTCTGAAAAGTTTCCGACCTAACAAAGATACAAGACATTTTTTCTGAAAATTTGTTTTTATTTTTCAACATAGTCTCCTTGTAACTCTACACACTTCTCCCAGCGATGCTCCCATCTCTGTAACCCGACCAAATAGTACTCGGCATTTTTCTCTGCAAAATAATTGTTCACGAAGGTTATTGCCTCTTCATTTGACGAAAATCTTTGTCCTCCGAACGCAATTTTTAGATGAGGGAACAAAAAGAAGTCGCTTGGGGCTAGATCTGGTGAGTAAGGCGGATGGTCAAGCAGTTCAAACCGTAATTCGCCATGGTAACTGCTGAGGTGTGAGACGGTGCGTTGCCTTAGTGAAACAGGATTTTCTTTTTCTGCAAATGTGGCCGTTTTTTCGCAAGTTCTGCCTTCAGCTTGTCAAGTAATGATGCATAGTATGCTCCTGTAATGGTTTTTCCTTTTTGAAGATAATCGATTAAAAGAACTCCATAACTATCCCAAAAAACAGTCGCCATCATTTTCCCAGCCGGAAAAACAGTTTTTGCTTTTTTTGGAGCCGGTTCCCTCTTTGCAGTTCACTATTTGGACTGTATTTTTGTTTCGGGCGTATAATGGTGTATCCAAGTTTCATCTACAGTAATTAATCGACGCCAAAACTCGGATTTATTTCACCTAAACTGCGCCACAAGAACGTTGGATATGTAACGTGAGCAAACGCGGCACCCAACGCGCGGACAGCTTTCTCATGCCTAAATGTTGATTTAATATGTGACAAACACGTTGTTTTGACATGTTCATAACCTCTGCTATCTCTCTCACTTTAATTCGGCGTCGTCTAGCACCATTTGGTGAACTTTGGCGATGTCTTCGTCGGTAGTTGCAGTTTTTGGACGTCTCGGACGTTCATCGTCTCCCAAGCTCTTACGGCCACGTTTAAATTGAGCAGCCCAAACTTTCACTGTGGTAAATGATGGTGCAGAGTCCCCATACACAGAATCCAACTCATCTTTTATTTGCGAAGGCGTATTGCGTTTCAAAAACAAATATTTAATGACAGCTCGATACTCGATTTTGTCCATTTTCACAAAAAAACTCACATCAACTCACTCAAACGACTGTTACATAAAAGCTGTGCGTCCAAAATGGCTGAAACTTTGGTGAGTAACTGTCAACAGATGAACAACGAAATTCAGTAGCTTTTATTTACGAGTGCTGCCATCTTCACGTTGAGGTCGGAAACTTTTCAGACCACCCTCGTATTATGGTCATGAAGATTTTTTAAATAATTTTTACAGGAGTTTGAAACAATGGAAATCTAAAATAATTCAAAACTCAAGATCCATTTCTAGCTATCTGGGCAAAGACGCAGGTTGACGTGGGCGATGTCGATTTACAATTTAAAAGTATTTTTTTACTAAATAGTTTCATTATTATAACTAAGAAAACTTCTAATTAGTTGTTCCTAAAATTAAATCAAGGAGAGACAGATAACGAAGTAACTCTATAAACATTTAAAACGAGTGCAAGTATCTGTAATAAACACTAACCTAATCCCTAGTATTTGCAAAATATTGCAGAAAAGTTTTGGTAAACAAAGAAAAGATAACTTGAAGAAAAAAGTTGAAAAGAATATAGCTTCTATTAGTAATCTTTATTAACCTTTACTAACCTTTTTATTTTAATTATTTTTTTTGTTTTTTCTCTTTGAAAAGATAGCTTTCCCTAATTGCAATCTTTTAATGTTGACTAAAGTCTTACTGTTCACTTATAATACCGTTAGTTAATATATTTACCAAACAACTGTATGGGATGCTTTGTCAAATCCGACTCAAGCTCGAAGCGTTGGAAATTGACTTTCTGTCCTAGCCACGTAGAAACCCTCCTTAAGGGTCCCAAAAGTAAAGTTTGGATTTGGATCAGACTGGGTCTATTTTTCAGATATTTTGGGCTTTTCGAAGAGATTGTTGTCTTTTGGGTGATCAGGTTTTTCGGAACTATTGTAAAACTGTACATTTAAATAAAGTAAGAAATACGGCCAACTACAACAAGTCATGGTTACTGTGTAACCTTAATTCTATGTATTTAATTGAATAAGTCACTACATATAGTGACAATTATTATCAGTCAGGATAACGACGGTTAGAATTAAAATGGTCGTATTTCCCAATTGTTATAAGGAGTCCTATTATTACGTTTTTAATAATAAAAAAAAATCACTCATCTCTACCATTAGCTTTGAAACCTCACTGATCTAAAATGTAATATGCATTTATAGGATGTTTTAGCTGTTCATTACGGTTAAGGATTAACCATTTCTGCCAAGAGATTATGTGGAGAAATAAATACAGCATAGATATGATAGACTTGGGTCGGGACAGTTGTTTATGAATTAGCAACAATGTAACAAACCACAGCCTCTTATGTAAGGAGGATAACATTTTTGTTTTTCTTTGCTTGTCCTTAATCCAACACTTAATAAACCATGAGGCATAGCAAACAACAAGCTGGTTTTACTCTGGTATTCCTAAGCAAATGCAAGCCTCGAACGAGTTCAGATGAGTCAGGACCGTGGGACCCCGTCTTTAGAGTACTTCGAGTACGGACGTAAAATTAACTCAATTCTTAATCCTTTATTGAAATAATAAAATGTAATATACAACATATTTTGTATAACCGTACACGTCTAACTCATTTGTAATTGTTCACTTTCCTCAATGTTCTAAAAAACAAATGAGTTAAATCACCATTAAAATAGAAAAACTGCTTAGCTATTTTTACTCCACATAAAAAACCAAATTAGCTTTTTCTTCTCTTTGCTAAATTTCAACTAACTACAACATCATTAAAACTTTTCCGCTATAAGAGAAGAATGCAGTTCCCCAATTCGGCTCTTACCGCAAAATTCTATTGTTTTTTATTTATTTCCGTAAATCCAAAAAAGCATCATTTTAAAGTTTCTGGACCGCAATTAAGTGGTGTAAGTGTGTTAGCTTTATTAAAATTTACTCCTACATCAAATTTTTGTTTAAGGAAATAATCTGCTAATGAAGGTTCTTATCATTTAAAAAGTCTTTTTAAAAAAGCCTATTAACTTTTTGTTACATTTTAATAGAAACTTCATGGAAAAAAAGGAAATTCGAGAACTTTTGGCGTATCTCATAAAGCAACAGTAGCAATTTTGTGATATTTAGTAGTGTAACAAAACATCAAAGTGCTTTGTATTTAATACAGAAAGCACCTTTGTGGAGGACTTCGCACTTTACACAGCTATTAACTTAAAACTTTCAGTTTTATTTCTCTTTTCCTTTTAATTTTCAAATTTATTATTCATAAATCTTAATAGATTTTATCGTTACCGTACAGATTAAAACATTTAACAATTTTCCAGGTTAAGTAATTTTATTAATGCACATAATCATTTTAACATAAGAATTATCTTTAATAAATCTTTCGGCAGTTTTAAAAATTTTGCAGATTATTACTAGAAAATATCTCAAAAGCGATTTTTGATAGAATTTCATAAATGGGAATTTTCCTGTATATGAGCACAAAGCGCTGATATCCAAACGAGCTCTTTAACCTCGGTCTCGTTACTGCTACCAAAATTGTTAATGATAACGATAACACATTTAAGCCGCCTCATTTGAAGCAAATGGCTTGTTAGGTTTTGCTTCGTTATTTGGACGGTTAGCAAAGTTGATTTTAGTACTTAAATGAGCATCGTTAGTACGAGGCGATTCATCTTAAAGATATATTAGGTTCTTTATAGCCACATAAAAATTAAATAAACGCATAGCACCTTAATTTTATTAGGAAATGTACTGAAGTATAAATACTTAAAGTGGTTAACGAAATAAAAAAGAATAAATTGCGATGGCCGAGAATCGAACTCGGATCAACTGCTTGGAAGGCAACTATGCTGACCATTACACCACCATCGCGATATTTGTCAGTAAACTTGAAAACGAAACATTCACCTTAGTTAAGGTCACCTTTAGCTAGTTCTTATATCTACTATACCGAATGAATTTGTAGAGAATTACAAACTACATTTACTTTTTTCAGTTATGCTTAACGTACAAGTTTGTATTATACAGTTTGATGACATTGTGATCTGATCAGTGATAGGCTACTCTAAATGTGTTAATAAAATTATAGTAATGGAACCAATCTGCAATAAATGCTGACCCTAAAACCGATTAAAGCGGTCATTAAGTATATAGCCCATCACGTAAGCAGTTCAATTGCATTCTTATGAAGAGGCATTTTATAATATAACTGAAGGCCAAGAATAATGAATAACCGTTTTATAGTGGGTTTTTTACACAAATACTGTATTCTGCTTGAATATCTTCAGAATCACTTTTTCTAATTTATTTTCTGATTCAGAGCGCTCCGAATTTGTTACAAGAATATAGCACTAAAGCGTATTAGAGCTGTTCCGTTCAACGTTATTCATCTATTTGTTTTGAAGTTTTATGAATCTTGATTTCAAACTTTTTTGTATTCAGACTTGTTGGTAACAACATTTCTATCTATAAAAGCATTTTTTAAAAGTTATAAATAAAATGCGCGTATATATGTATTTAGCTGTAAATTTTGAAAGAAAAGTAAGTCTAACTTTTGTAAGCTCCTTTAAGATATGATATTTTTAAAATCATTTTCTTTTAAATTTTGTACAACAAAGTTTCTATAAAATTAAAGTTATGAACAAGAACTACCAGCTTTTTATTTATTGTTGAAACAAGCCAACAAATTCCTAGACGTCTAATGTTAAGTTAACAAACATGACTTCTAGACATGAGCTAAAAGATTTAATAATACTATAAGAGGTTAATTTCCTAAACAGCAATATTTAGTTTGTTCAGTAAATTTCCATCAGTTAAAATAGTCAAAATTATCATGTCAAATCTCATGTGAATTACAGTAACATGAACCTTATGATTTAATTAGGACACAAAGCATTTGATGCGTTTCAGAAGGCACGTTTTGATTTGCATCACAGTAGTCAACAAATTTACACTCTACACTCCCGTAAAGACATGAAATACAATTCATAACCAAATTATCGTTCTAGTTAATTATACGATATTTCACTGGAAGCCACAAAAATTTACGTCAATGTCTATATTAGTTATAATTTCAGAATGACAACAGAGCTATAAAATGTTAAGTGCTTGTGTTTCTAAATACCCTAGATTTTAATGAACAGTAATACCAACCAACAAGTGGTGTATGTCATGTCGGTATTAGTACATTCACTGACAAATGCTCACACTCTAGTACAAGGGATAATAACAACAAACAAATTTTTATTTTTGATCTTCGCATTTTATTTGTGAACGTCCTATGTTTTTCTGTTGTTAAATAAACTGCACAGTTTTTTTCATCATATTCATAAGATTAGTTTGTCAAATATCTTTACTACTTTAGCTCAGACGAGAATATATCTTTCCAAGTACTTGTTAACGAAATATACTACGTACTTAAACAAACATACCATGTGGATTTGAATTCAGTTACTAATACAATTTCTTATAGTTGATAACAACTTTTGTTAAGCATAATATGAGAATATTATGTACTTTATTGCGTATGTTTTTATTTGAATCAATAACTATACGTTCGTTATTAAATGCCCATGTAAATATTTCTTTAGATTTAGTTGAGTAATTACTGTTGTCGAATTTATGTTTTATTAATTAACTTTATTCGGATTACATATTAGGATTTTAAAGGGTCACTAGAATTTATTTAATTACGTTAGAAAAAGTAACATAAATTATTAGTCTTTTTAAAGAACAAGAATTGTTAGTTATCTGTTTACTAAGTTGCTTCTAAAGATCAAAACACCAATCATCGTACATCCTGCATTTTGTTTTACGTGATATATTTTATCTTATTCATTATGTTGCATAATATGAACACCTTCAAGTAAGGTTCTGCTTGCTAACTTAAGTTGAAAGTCGATAAGTACCGAAATGTTTGTTTAAAAATTTAGGGTTTATCCTGTTATCGAAGCATTTTCTTTATTGCAAATTTCTAGATAAATTGACGAGGCGTCCATGCCTTTTCGTCGGCTGTTTTATGTAACGTAAGAGGACATTGATACTCAAGTTAAATCTATTTGCGCTTATTATTCAAATTAAGAATGCAATAACACAATTTTAATTGTACTCATATCTAGTATTAACTTATTTATTATGACATTTCTGATGAGTTTTGCTTTTCTTTTACGTTTTGTGTTATTGTGTTGATAAGTCGTTGTTGTTGTCCTACTATGTGTTTCTTGTATACCAAGTTTGTTTCAAACAAACAAAGTGAGTAAAAGATAGCATAGGTAGGTTCAAAGCTGTCCCAACGATGTGAGCCGGCCGTAAACCGTACGATAAACCCGTTCCTACAGTAACCCTAAAAGGATTGTCGTTGTTGCATTGCTGAGATCTTCGATAAATGACCTGGCGCAGACATTGGACTTGAAAATATTTTTGGAATATTCTCAGATATATTTTCGAAATGTATTTGTTTATTGTTCCTGAGCATTGGTTTGCGCCATTAACGGTTGGCACTTGCGACATTTTAACTTAGTTTTTTACCTCTGGCATTAGTAAATTATCTTTTGTTTTTGGTTTTTCCGTCAACTGAGTAATTGATTTGATGGAATAGTCTGATTCGAATTCTCTTCAGGTGTTGGTATTCACACGATCAATCGTTTTACCTTTAATTGCTTTGTAGCACTGCTGCTATCTGTAATTATTTTGTTCATAATATCCAAAGAAACCTAGAGTATTGAAACATCAAGATTTCAATAGTCAAATAATAGTCAAGAAAAGCTCTAAGCAAAGTAAGTAATATTTATTCTCGAGTAAAATTAAGAGTATTCATTGTTGTTCCGATCAAAAGGTTAGAAAACTGACCGACTAAATGAAATAAACTTTTATTTAGCAGTAGTAACTTTTTAGAATGTAACAAACGAATGTCGAATAACAATAAAATCAAATTCGGGAAAATACGTTTTAGGATTTCCTTTAAGAAGAACTCGGTCGAAAGGTTTTTTAGGTTCCAGAACACACAAGTGTAATCGCAGATTGCTGGAGTCTTGAAAACCTACACTCAGTATCAGGTATATCTATTACAGAAATGAAAGATGAAACCCAACCCCCATTAAACTAAAACGTTGCTAACTATCTTGCAGAATCAGTTTGGAAAATTGCTTTCAATTACTTCCTAGTCACAGATCACAAAAACTCTACTTTGGCATAATTTCTAAACAAAGTTAAATTCCTTCATTCACAATTAATTGATTTATTTGGACTGTCTGAAATATTCATGTAGAATTCCCTTATCTCGTGAAGTTGGCTAGCAGACGCAGAAATCTGAATGTTACACGTTTGTGGAAGATTGTAAACATTTGCCCGTGATGTTACTACTAGTGTATATGTTGGGGACAGACGACGAATTCGGCCAGTGGCCGATATATTTGGATATATTGCCATATGTCCATAGCAGAAATACTAATTGCCAAAATAACGATGCAATTCGGCATCTGGCTAATTCAATTTGAACGCATCCCGAAAATTTACATTGCGCTTTGGTCATATGACAAAAACGATTATTGAATTAAAACCAATTCATTATAGGGACTAACATAATATTTATTGCATTATTTATGGCGACAGGAAATACTTGAATGGTAACAAGAAGTGCAAATGTCATTCAAGTACTTCCTGTCGCAATAAATAATGCAATAAATGTTATGTTAGTTCCTATAATGAATTTGTTTTAATTCAACAATCGTTTTTGTCGTTCAAATTGAGTTAGCCAGATGCCGAGTTGTATCGTTATTTCGGCATCTAGTATTTCTGCTATGGACATATGGCGATATGTCCAGATATATTGGCCACAGGCCGAATTCACCGGCTATCTCCAACATACACAACAATTTTGGCTACGACCCTGAATTATATCGTCGAGAAGTTTGTTGGCATATCTTATATTTGAAAACTTAATATCAAGACCCATTTGCCTAAGTACACTACATTTTAGCCGTTTAGTGCAGCCTACTTTCTTTTATTTCACATGTTTTAGCTTTTCTCTTTAATATTTTTATCTTGCTTTTTATTGAAAACGCTTGGAATAATTCTAAGATCATTCTTAACGTCTTTATTCCACGTTTTCTCGTTTCTTGGTGTTGATGACAGTTTTGGATTCCAGATCAGGTGGTGTGTGCAAACATATCAAAGAAAGCAGTGTTACTTCTTTGCAATTTTTTTTCTAGAGGAATTCTATTTTGTTAGTAATAATAATTATTAGTATTCATTTTTATTTCCCTTAGACAATTTGACTTATTTATGTCAACCAACAGTTTCTTTACGTTAAAAGATTGATATGACATTCTATAGAAGCTTGCTACAGTAATATGTATCATCTTTAAGTCTGTGAGTAAACAGTATTAAATGTAATTTGTTAGAATTAGGTTATATTTATCATTTATTTAAACTGTTTTTTTTTTGTTTTTTATATCAAGAAAAAACCTTCTAGGCCCAGTTAATAGAGTTATTTAAATCTCGCGCATCTAGTAATCCAACAGCCGCTTGATAATATTATTATTATTATTCATTTCTTCTCTTTTTGTTTTAATAATAAAGTCGCATATTCTATTTATAGCTATGCTACCGTTTATAAAATCTAAAGTAAACAATGTGATTATCAATTGTTGGGTCTACTTTATTGTCGCCAACTATTTTACGATCGTGGTTTCTTCCTTGGGTTTTTAATATCTATTTTTAATATCTTACTTCTAGAAAATTTCACCCCCAGACAGTTTTACCTTAGTTTTAGATTAACTTATATTACTTTTCTGATTTGATCTACCGCGTCCCACCCACTGTTTAGTAAGTATTCGAACCGAAATACTACTACACTACTGCACAGAACATTTGTTGCGCTAACGCAAATACATACGAGGTCTGTTCAAAAAGTATCGCAAATTTTGAATTTCCGCGGGTTACGTATATTCGATTTTCGATTATCGATTTTTTTGTGGCGTTATGTTGGTACTCATGTCCCTCACTTATGCCGACAAGTTCGGCCATTTTGAATGTTTAGTTAATTTTTGACAGCTGTTTTGCTTGGACGTGTTTTGGCTCGTCTTCGATTTTTGCCTATTCTAAAAAATGGATCAAAGAATCTGTATCAAATTTTGTGTGAAAAACAAAATTAAGTGCGCGGACGCATTCCGAATGTTGACTGTGGCATATGGTGAAGCTTCCTTGGAACAAAGCAACGTTTATCGGTGGTACAAAATGTTCTCAGAGGGCCGAGAAGATGTGAACGACGAAGAACATACCCGACGACCGAGCACGTCAACAACAGACGAAAACATTGATGAAGTGAAGAAAATAGTATTGGCCAATCGTCGAATCGCCGTTAGAGAAGTTGCTGAGGACCTAAACATATCGGTTGGCTCGTGCCATTCGATTTTTACCAATGATTTGGGCATGAGACGGGTCGTCGCGTAATTCGTACCAAAATTGCTCAATTTCGACCAAAAACAGCATCGCATTAACATTGCTAAGGAGCTGTTAGACTCTGTCCGCGACGACCCAAATTTGCTCCAGAGGGTCATAACTGGTGACGAATCATGGGTTTATGGTTATGACGTGGAAACCAAAGCTCAATCATCCCAATGGAAGCTGCCGCACGAGCCAAGACCGAAAAAAGCGCGCCAAGTTCGATCTAATGTGAAGGTTTTGCATACAGTTTTCTTCGATTGCAAGGGCGTGGAGCATCATGAGTTCTTGCCACAGGGTAGAACGGTCAATAAGGAACATTACCTGCAAGTTATGCGCAATTTGCGCGAAGCAATTCGCCAGAAACGCCCGGATTTGTGGAAGAACAAAAATTGGCTTTTGCACCATGATAACGCCCCTGCTCACACATCGTTGCTTGTGCGCGAATTTTTGGCCAAAAACAACACACTAATGATGCCGCAGCCACCGTATTCCTCAGACCTGGCCCCCTGTGACTTTTTCTTGTTCCCGAAACTGAAGGGGCCCATGAAAGGACGACGCTACGCTACGATTGAGGAGATAAAGACGGCATCGAAGGAGGAGCTGCACAAGATCACAAAAAATGATTTTTTGAAGTGCTTCGAGGATTGGAAAAAACGTTGGCACAAGTGTATAATATCTGATGGGGATTACTTTGAAGGGACAAAATAGATATTCATAAATAAATAAATAATTTTTGAAAAAACACAAAATTCGCGATACTTTTTGAACAGACCTCGTACACAGTATACCTTGAATAGATAATAGAACTTCCCAGTTGAAAACATTAAGGTTGGGTATTTCATAAATGTACTAAGAAGCAATTTTTTTAATGGAACTTATGTTCAATTTACAACTCTATTTCGACAAGTACAGTGTACCTTATAGTACACGTTGATAAAGATAGCTTTCCAATACTATGACGATTCTGACATTTACATTTACAGTCCTTTCATATTCACATCAGGTTGTAATCACATTTACTCAGGAAAAACTAATGTTGACAAAAAAAGGGTTATAATAAAAAACTTTTTCTAACAAAATTGGTTTGCGTAAATTTGTTTAACATTTATTTCAAGCAGTTTACCTTAATGCTATATGTAGTACATGTAATTTGTTTTCAAAGCCCTTTTAACTTATACAACATAATAATAAAATAATGACAAACTACAAAGCTCCAAAAATGAATTTAAAGCTTTACACATTTAAACTACATTGATTAATGTTTCTTCTAAAGTAGAATCAACAGGAACATAAGAAGTTAGTGTAATCTTCATCTGTCTTGAAATTCTCATTTTTTATAAAATTAAATGTGATGAGGTTTTTTTTAGAGTAGTTTTTAATTAAAATGAACCGATTGGATCGCAATATAATGTAGTTATTTAATTTCCGAAAAGCACTTCACTATTTGACAGTCGTACGTGTTTTCACTAATTTATTTGATTTATGACCATTTAATGAACATGTGGGAGGAAAATAATCAGTTTTAGCTGTTTAATTTGCCCAATGCGTTGTTGCTGTCCCTATTTCAATTTACAAATATTGAGATTTATTGAAATTTCAAGTGTATTTTATATTCTAACTTTTAACAACAGTAGCAATCAATGCCGCATTGAGAGCTGAATGAGGGTCATTTGTATTTCCCATTATGGACACCTGCTTAAAAATATTGAAATTTCACACTTCCCATTCAGACTTTACTGAATACCAGCTTAAAATTCGTTGTTACCAAGTTTTACGATGCTAAATAAAACAAAAATATAATTTAAAATTTAGATGATATCGATTTATGAAAAAGAGTTGATATTTTCCTCAATAACTAGCTGTATAAGCGAATCAATATTGCTTGAATCTCTTGCGAAAACGGTAATTTTCTTCACAAATTCAGAACGTAAACTTAATAAAGAATATATAAATTTAAAAATATTGAAACAGTACTTGTATACTCAAACTTTCTGAATCTGAATGCTTTCATAAAACAGTTCAAGAGAAAATCTTTGTTCAATCCTAACCCACACAAATCATCGTAGATTTCCTTTAATAAGGGCTTTGCAGCTTAGATAAATGTACACTGTTTAATAAGAAAAAAATTAAATTGAGTTCCTCCTAAATAATGAACCTACTTAGGCGTAGATCTCGAGTGGTTCGCTTCGCTTTGCTGCAGGATAGTGATTCGTTGGCGAGAAAGGCTATCAAGAAAAATACGATCGTGCCATAAAACCAAGGGATTAAGTTACTCTAAACAAGTTCACTTTATTTCAACCTTTAACGGAACTTAAATGTATTTGCTATCCCATAAAAAGATCACAACGTTAAGACTTTGGACAGAGGGTCGAATAACGGAGAAGCTATATTTGGTTACCTGATACGAGTTCAATGAGTTTCAAACTGCCGGATACTGGGTATAAAAGACATCGGATTTAATAAACTTAAACTAGTTAGATTAAAATCGACGACTGAAAAGAAAGGCAAGAAACATTCTGATGGGAAGTTAAATTACTTTAGTTTTATTGTACGCAATATTTTGTATTGTAATTTAGAATTTAATTAGTAAACAGCTACCTGTATTACGGGTGACTTGCGCAATAAAACACACTATTTCACGTATGTAAAGTAATTAATACAGTTTGGATAATTTAGTTGGATAATTTTACGCTAAAATGTTTATGTAATAGTTCTTTGTTGCTAAAATCTATAAATAGAGCTTTACAGAATTTTGGTGGCAATGGGTATTAGACAATCACAGCTAGTAGTGCTTAAGTTCTGATGATTTCGAATTGTGCTTATTAAGTGAATAAAAAATTTTTAAACCTCGTTTTGAAGTTGTGGGATACCGCCCTTCTTGATCTGAAAAGAATATAAAGCACATTTTTAGTTTTTAAAATCCAAGACGGTCATGACAATTGAGAAAAAACCATTTTATGTTAAAGCAAAGTGTCTTTCGGTCAATATAATTACTCAGTTTGAATTTTTTTTCTTTAGTTACAACGCAAGAACACAAATCAAATACTGATTTAGTCAAAGTGATCCTATATTTGTGAAATTTTGCATATAGTCATAATTTCATATCCTGAACAACTTTCCTTAATAACATTTTGCCGTATTGTTGACTGAAATGGCACCCTGCTTTAACATAAAATGGTGTTTTCTCAATTGTCATGATCGCCTTGGATTTTAAAAACCAAAAATGTGCTTGAAATTCTTTTCAGACCAAGCAGGGTGGTATCCCAAAACATCAAAACGAGATTCGAATTTTTCGATCAATTATACCTATAGTGAAGTCAATCCAGGGACGCACTGTATCTTCAGGGATACTTAAGGGATCGACAATTCTCCAACCATACATTCTACAAAAGTTTAAGAAATGTAAACAATATCCTGAAGCAGACATATGAATACCTTTTTTTTGTTGTTTTGTTTTTGTTTTTTTTTTTTGTTTATTTGCCATCAATCGATTTTATAGGAGATTTATTTAGGAATTCTTTAAGAAACGGTGATATCTCCATCTGTACAATCCGCCGAAGTTTATGAAAAGCAAACAAAAAATTAGAGCAGTCACATCAAGGCCGTCTTTGTTTTTTTTTATTTTGCCTGTCTACCTCTAATCAACTATCAATTATAGACGCAGAGTGGCATTCATTAAAAATGATTTAGCAAGTTGTTGTACAGCTAAGTATACTTTTAGCAGATTAGTTGGTGTTCTTTAGGAAACATTAATTCTTCATCTGTACATTTTGCAGATGCTTATTTAAGATACGCAAGCAATACATTAGTGTGAACATATCAAGGCAGTCTTTTTGTTTTGTTTGATCTGCATAGTTAACTTGAATTGGCTATGAATGATAAATTGGCATCTATTAAAGATGATTAAACAAGTTGCTACAGCTTAATTTTTAGGAGATTTAGTTAAGAATTTTGCAGAAATTGGCTCCTCCAGCTATAGATTCTGCAGGAGTTTAGGAGGCGAGAGCAATATTGTACAGCGGACACATTAAGGCCATTTTTGAGTTTTATTTGCGTATCTGGCCTGAATTGAGTATAATAAAAGCAACGTGTTATGAGTTATCATTGATCATCATAAGGGAGACTCGTCGTCTGATAATTTCGGTAAAACTAGCCTACAAAACTATCTGGGTACCGCTAAGAACAGGATGGGCCACACTAAGGGCGTTTTATCCCAGAATTTTGCTAATATATCTAAGTCGGGCAAATATCTGAAGCTGTCTGCTACTGTTCTGAAAATACATTAGTGAATTTGGATTCTACATAACGATTATTTGCATGAGCGAAATGACCATTTCGTTAGAGTGAGCAATTTGTTACGTGCTTTTTCTGTAGAAGTTTAGAAAGTTTTTAAATTTTCTTGTTTCATCGGTGTTTTTGAGATAAAATGACCATTAGTAGTAAAATAGTCGAGAAATCTCAATCCCTCCTGTAGTTGACTGATCGATAAGACTTGAGTTCTTCAAAGTTAAAACTCGAAAACGCCAAAAATAATGTAAAAATGGTTTTGTTGCTGAGACAAGGATAATCATTAAGTTGTTACTTTAGAGTATGCCCACGTTGGGCGCCGATAAAGTATATGAAGATTACTGTATTTTGATACTTGTTACTAACAACATTTCGTTAATTCTGAGAGCAAATGAAAAGTAATTATTTATGGAGTCTATATTTTTTTAAATTTAGTTTAAATTGAGTTTGATTAGGAGTTTCTAAAGTAATGTTTAAATGTTGGAAATGTGATTCAAAATCGGTGCGGCATATTAGAATATCATCGCTGTAATGTGTAATCAGAATCCTTCATATTTAGTCAGAATTTTTTGTACTGCTTTGATTAGAGCCGATGTGGCTGTTGATAAACCAAAGAGTGCCATTTTGAATTGGTAAACATGCCACATATGCTGAAACTCGTAAATTTTCTTCAATTTTCGTTTTAAGGAATCAACAAAAACGAATTTTTAAGATCTAGTCAAGAGGGGGCAATCTAGTAATAGTACTATAAGGTTGTCTATTTTCAAGAGTGCTTCTAAATGGAATTTTGTACTTTGATTGATCTTGCTTGCACCCAGATATCATCTTAAGGAATCATTTTTCTTTTCCACCGCGATAGGATTTATTATCCCATTTTGTGTCATAGCTTGAATTTCCTCTCTCACTTTCTCTTTATATTTAAATAGCACAGGGTATGTTTTGCAATTATATCCGTTTTAATCAATTATTTACAATTTACTTTATGTTCAAATTGAATTGCTATGCATGGTTGTTCATTAATTAACTTGTAATTGTTTTATAATAATTTTGCTATTTTATCTATAAAAGCTTTATTAGAATTGATTTTACATTTTAGATTTTTTTGCATCAATAATATCTTCTTTGTTTATTTGATTAATTGCGTATTTTAAAGTTGCGTTTTTGGTCATGTGTTTCAATTATTAATAGCCTAACTCTGGCTTCTTCTTTTAGAATTATGTTGCAAAATTTATAATAAATTCATGTCACAACCAAACTATCTTTTTGGAAAGTTAAATCTTTATGGCTTTCCAGGACCCATGGAATTCCTTCATTATTAAGTAAATTCATTCTTAAAACGGCATATATTCACAAATCTACTTTTAATTCTGATTTCAGCATTTATGGCTTTGTTAAGAATAACTAATTCTTTGTTCTGTTCAGTTATGTTTTTGGATAATAAACAGATTTCCAGCGTCAGTATCTGTTCAGATGTTTACTTTTACACCGCTTATTAAAATCTGTTGTTGTGCCTCAAGTTTCCTTGTTCGATTAGATTTTCCCACTTCTAGTGAAGGTCGTGCCTCTCTCTCAACTATTTTTACTTATTTTTTTGTTGTTGTACGGTATTATGATTATTCGCTTGTTGTCTGTTTGCGTTTATTGCATTCTTTTATTGTTATTGTTGTTTTGATTGTTTCTGTTATTATTTTCATCATCTTTGTTCATCTGGATAAATTTAACTGTCTTGGTATTCACTTTAGACTTTCCTGATTTAACTTCATCTAAAATATCAAGATTTTTTTAAACTCTATTAAACTATCAAAGTTTGTTACACTGTCTTGGTATATTTTTTCAATTACCGGGTTTCAAAATGATGTGCTAGTTGTTTTACAGTCACCTTCTCATTTATCGGATTGTCTGATTGCTGAAGCACAAAATACTCATCATGGTGGGTTTACTGAGACTATAGCTTACCTTGTATCTACCCTTCCAAAGGTTCGTTACTACCTTCTGCTGTTTCTTAAAGTTTTAAAAAATTATGAATCTTTTGTTCTTGTTTAAAAATAAGTCAATTCAAAGTTATTATTATAGGCTTCACGCATTTGTATTTTTATATTATCGAAGTGCCCTTTCAAGTTTTTTATGGAGGTTGAACGGTCGCCATAAAATTAAATGCTAGTCAGTTTGGATGTAGCAGGCAAAACAGTAGATAGGTCTTTGATCAAACTCACTCGTTATTTCATTTATTTTCTAAGCTTCTTCAAAATGTCTAAATTGTAAATCGTTTAATCGCTGACTTAACTGTACTTGTGCTATCTCAAAATCCTCTACAATGACATTCTATGGTCAAACCTCAATATTATCCCTTCCGCAGATTCTGAAAACTTATTATCAATTTTCATTTCTCGCATGTTCTCCATAATTCTATTTAATACGTTACCTTGATTTTCCATTTCCCCTCCTGGGTTTTGATCTGCAATACCCATGACTTTAGTTTTAAATGTTTTTGGTAGAAGTCACACAACATGAAAATGTTATTTAACTTGTTAGCTGCAGCTGAGATTAGATTAACTTATACATGGTTTACTTATTATTAACTTAAATTTTAGAAACTATCATTTTGTTTATAGATAAAAAATTGATAACTTAGTGGACCTTACGTTCTAGATTATGTATAAAATATCTTACAAGCTAAATTCCTTATGTATTAATAGTAAACGTAAGCGCTTAAGACAGTCAGGTTGTACATTAGGCAAATCTAACTCAAACTGCATGTTTCCTTGGTGTGATTAACATAAGAGAGCTCGAAAACCTTTAGTGTATCTTAAAATTTTAAGTACACGTATTGTCTGTGCGGAAGATTAGTGTAAATTTTAAAAACTTTAAATACTTATATTGTTGGCGCCAGAGATCATGTCAGTATCACACCAGTAGCTGAGCTAAACGTTTTTTTAGCGTTACATTCGGTACTACATTACTTCTTTAAGGTTTCTATAGACACTGATTTGACGAAAAAACCACTGAATAATCACCAGAAATTAAATATGGCACTTAAGGTACTTAATCTGGTTTTTATTACCCATCATTTTACATTTCTTTTTTCAAACTGCAAACATAGTAGTAGAATTATCAACACTAATTTTTTGTTCTTGTAAATACTTTGATATTATGATATTCTCAACTATAGAATTGATCACAAGAAAGAAAATAACGTTTCCCAAGATGAGACATATTTAATGCAAACGAGATATAAGTATAGTCTACTCCAAATCTATCCGAAATATCGAAAAACCATATATGGGCATGGAGCCAAATTGAACGAATTGGCTTGTATATACAACAAAACACGTTTGTATTATTTCCAACTTGACTATCGGAACTAATTTAATCAGATATCTGCTCTCAAGTTAATTTCCACTAATAAACTTGCTTTTATAGGAGTCTCCGTGCCCATGTATGGTTTATACTGTATACGCCAAGGGCAACATTAACAACTTCGGCTACTAAAAAGAGCTTTTATAGAATAATCGCAATTGTATCAGGACTGTCTTTTTGGTTTTTATGGTTATCGTTCTGCATTACCAGAATACGACTGCATTTAAAACGTCCTTGCATATAACAGTGATAAATACCTACCACGTATTTGGCAAGAAAGAAACTGAATGCAAACAATAATTTAACTTTTTATTTGAATATTTTCAATATACTGCTAGCTAATAATAAAGCTTCACAAAGATGTATTAATCTTCCGTTGTAAGCATCTTAGTTTTATAGTTATTAGGTTTTTAAAATCTCGCGTGATGTTGCTGTCATTATTTGTGTGAAGTCTAGGTGTAGGAATTCTGTTGATATTTTGCATCACCTCACACATTATAAAAATGTAGTAAGTGAAAATATGAAATCCAATAAATTCTGGATTCGCGCTACCTATTTATAGTTAGACTGTGTTAATCTCTATGCTTTAAACTTTTCGTAGAGCAAACTAGATATAAAATAGACTAAATGAGGTTCACTACGGTTAAATACTATGTAATTTAAAATGTAATTAAAAGTTTGCTTTTATTCGAACTAAAACAAGGATTTGCAACTATACGTTTTATTCCAATTCCTACTGTTCACATCTGCAAATTATAAAATTAATGTTTTTCACATAAATTTGAATTAACGATGGTAATTATAATTCTTGCCTGCGCTGATGTAATTTTAGAGTTGATATTGGTTAATTATATTACATACCAAGCTGACTAGTAATTTAACAGATTTCTCTAAATTCCTAAGACGTACAGTTTTATTTTGTTTATTAGAAGTAGGTTAATAATGAACTACTTATACATTAGCAAGAACGAAAAACACAGCAATAACCGTAGAGTTTGTCAGGGAAAGAACAAACTTTGCTTAGGTACGTAATACCTATGGGATATAAGAATAATTTATCAAAATCATTTAAAGATTTTAAATATCAGTTTTCAAAGTATAAGATTTCTTGTTTTTCCTTGGAGAGATTTGTCTGTTCTTATAAAACAAATTTAAACTGTCTTTAGCTTGATGTTAGAGTACAGTATCAAACATCTAGACTATCTAGAGAGTCTTGAAAATCAATATCACGAAATTTTATGTTTAGAAATATCATCAGTAAGGCCTATAGTTTCCTTTTCAAAAAATGAATTAGTCTTTGAAATACAGGGTGTTAGAAGTTAATCAGAAATTCTTCGCTTTTATCAATATTTTATTTTTTAGATCAGATTTAAATCTTTCTACATTTTTATATTTCCTGAACTTTCATCCATTTTTGAATTTAATAATATAATGACATTATCGATTACGTTGCATTGCATTCCATATTTTCTTCATAGAAAAAAAGAGAAGAACTGTTTATTTAAATGCCAAAAGATAATCGATATGTTTTAATATTAGAAATGTTATAGTTTGGGACTGGTAGTGCTTCACCGTCTTGGCAATATTACGTTAAAGCTACGTATTTGTTGAAAGGTATTTAATATCTTTATATTTATTAGATTTAAAAAAGATGAAAGGGAGATTTTAATATATTTTTGCTGAAAGATTATGTTTTTGAAACAAATACTAAAATTCATTCTAAATTTAAATGACTTCTAAATATATAAATCTTTTAACGTGTAGGAGGATTTGTAATTTCCTTTTTACCGTTTTCATCTACATGCTCTATATTAAATAAATATAAAAGAGTTTCGTTTTGCATTATACGATACTTAATAGGCTTAACCTCTCACACAGAGGAAACTTAGGTAAAATGAAGTTGCAAAATGAGTCGTTCTGTTCAATTTACCTTTTTATGATAACAATTAGTAATCAAAGCAAAAGGTGTTCCTTAGTAATTTGGTGAATGTTCAGACACGTTCGGAAAAGTGTTTTACACTGCTAAGCTTTTTCGTACATTTAATTGGGAGGAATTATCTTTCTCTGCTTAAACTTTATCTATGTTTTCTGTAAATTACACTTTTGCAATTAACGGCTGAGTTTAGCTGAAATGCAGACGCAAATTGAATTAGAGTCGTAGTTTTCTATTTCGTGAAGAATTTAGATTTTAATTAATGTTAGTAAAATCACCAAAATTGTTTACTAGTACTTGCTGATCCTGGTTTGACAAGTAGATGTAATTTGAAATTTGTGTTTGTATCCTCTCTCAACGTGATTCCAATTGCGGTTCCAGGGCGGAAGGCGCTAATAGGCTAGAATCTTGCGATTTGCCTGGGTAGGGAAGTTGCTTTACCGAAGAACACTAGATGTGAATTTCCCTGCTTTTTTGGAAGATTACCCAAAACTAACATATATACAGCTGTCTGTTGTCAAATTATCATTATTATAAAGTAGCTGATAACAGATGTTACGATTGTAAGAAATCAGGTCAATATTTCAATAAAAATGTTATCTTAGTATATATTTAACACACAAGCCATACGACATTATGTTTGAATCTTCCTAATCATCTAACAAAAAAATGGAAAAAATTCAGGTCCATATTTAAAAAAAACAGGCGGACGATGGTTGCAAATTGACGAAAGTAAAATTAAAAATTACAAAGCATAGAAGAAGGTAACCTGGATTTGTTTTCGTATTATTCTACAACTTTGACTCAATAAGCGACTTCGTATCTCTTAAAGTTTCTGGCATACCCATGTTGAGATTCGAATTTGCAGCATCCTGCATATTAACCTTTGCTTTTTAATTATAACAAATTTAGATGATTAACAGGTTCTTTCACTCTTTGAAGAAATATTGTTATTAGCTGTTCTTTATTATTACTTTACTTGTCCCTTAAGTTAAATGCACGTGGCAGTTGCTTTCAATTCTTATTTTAAGTAATTGATGTGAAAAATAATTTTTTGGAGTCTTTTAGAAATAACTGGAATTATTATGTGCTCATTGCTATTTAAAACAATAGAATTTTCTTTTATATTTTTTATACAAAAAACACGCCATAAAATTTTTTCTAAAACTACACAGTTTGTATATTTCATGACGCTGCAACATTAATAAATCATCGGGGTTTTTTCATCATAAATACTGTATCTTATGCAAATAATTTAATTTGTTCCAGTAACATAGAAAATTATTATTCATTGAGATGTAGCAGTGCAGAAATGTATAAATAAATATATCTTAGAGGTCAATGTTTCCTTTCACATTATCTCTTATAGCGATGGTGGTGTAATGGTCAGCATAGTTGCCTTCCAAGCAGTTGATCCGAGTTCGATTCTCGGCCATCGCATTTATATTTTTTTTAATTAATTAAAAATATTTACCAATATGTACTTATAAAAATCTCAAATTTATTGGATAGGTTTAACATTTTCTTTACAATAGAAGCGTTACAATTTATTTAGGCTGAACCTTATTTCTGTATTTACATGAAGATTGAACGCTCAATAAGTTAAAATATTTGTTTTACAAAGCTACTGTTTATTGTATGTTTTTTACAATTGGAAAAATGTAAGAACAACAGATTGATCACTTCATTCACAGACAAACGTCCAATTGATGATTGTCCACACCATCAAATTTGACAAATGGTCGAATCCTCCAAACGTCAGGTAAATCCGTTAGTGCAGAGGTTTCTTTCACTCCTTCATCAATATTGAATGATTCAACTTGAAATCCTGCAATCGGTTTTTTCCGCTAGCCAAAGAACCCTCGAATCGTAAAAATCGAGTTGATTTTTTTAATTAATTATGTTCTAATTCAGAATTTAAAATTTCCTAATTTAAGGCCTTTCGTATACCTTTTTGAATTTGTAATTTTTTCAGCATAAAAACAAACATTTATCTTCGTCAGTTAATGAATTTATGAATCAATTAGTGGTTTTATTTTATAAAACATCTATCTAGTCGGAAATTCAAAGCTTCCTAAACCAATTTCGTTTATTGACAGTATGATTGAATATTACCGTTTGAATGCAAATTCCTTTATTCAAAACATAGATTTAAAATAAAAGAGAAATTGTAACAGGGCAGAGTCATTATTTTCAATTCAAATTCGGCTTCATTATTTTGATCGCAGTCAATTTTCTTTGGAAGAAACCCATCACATCCCCACAGCAAACAATTCGTTTGCTAGGCAATGATGTTCCAAAATCACCAAAGCCTTGAAGGTCTTTAAAGTCCTTTCAGTTTTAAATTGCTTTCCCGTGATTTACAAGATGAATTAATTAACCTGCAAAGTTCAAAACAAAGCAGGATGTACTTTCGAGAATAAAGTTCAAGTTGTAAACATTGGTTTCGCTTGAGAAGTTATTTTGAGTTTCACTTAATATTTACTTTCCAGTTGCTTTGCTGGCATTCGCATCATGTTCCTACAATTTCGAGAAACTAATTTATGTAAGGTAGAGCAGGATTTTAATAATATCAGATATATTTAATGGCCTTGAAACTTTACGAGTGCACAAACCACTTAGTCGGTATAAGATTGTTTTACGAGATTTGTTCAACATTGCAAGTTCACGACAAATCCTGATTTTTATCTAAGAGAATAAATTATTTTTATTTAAGTGGTTTTACACCAAAAGGGGCCAATTCTGAAACAAACTAAGATGAATGATGGTTCCGTTTTCGTTTTTAAGGCGGTTATAAATGGTTATAGTCGGAGATACTGGTGGAAAGGCAACGCAGTCTGCAGTTTGAAGCTTAAATAATTTAATGGCTGTTTTTATATTGTGAT
>VTPC01001049.1:0-10241 GCA_011009095.1 Ignelater luminosus
TTTGCAAGTTCAATAAGGATACCTCTTAGATTAACCATCTCTTGTGAAGCTTTGGCTCCTGCTATATATTCTGCTTCTGCAGTCGACATAGCTACACATGTTTGCTTCTTGGAGTACCAGCTAACTGGATTTCCACCATGGAAGAAAATCCCACCACTAACACTTTTCCTATCATTTCTATCACCGGCCCAATCGGCATCTGAGAAACCATTTAACTTGCTTTCTCCCTGAGAGAACTTTAATCCTACGTCGGAAGTTGCTTTGAGATATCTAAGGATACGCTTTCCAGCTGTCCAAACTTGTTGTGTGGGTTTATCCAAATAATGACTCAAATAAGACACTGAGTACATGATGTCTGGTCGGCTAGTACAAGCTAAATACATTAATGAACCTATTAGTTTTCTGTAAGGTACATCTATGACTTCTTGGTTGACGTCATATTGAAAACCTATCTCCATTGGAGTCTTTGCCCCCTTTCCTTCTGACATATTAAACTCTTTGAGAATCTTTTTAGTGTATTCCTTTTGGGTAATAGTCATTGTCGTCTCAGTTCTAGTAATTTCCATGCCGAGGAAACGCTTAGCCTGACCCATTTCTCTGGCTTTAAATTCTTCTTTTAATTTAAGAACCACCTGAGTTATCTCATTATCACTTCCTGTAATCAAAAGATCATCTACAAAAACTACTATTTTAACTGAATTTTTGTAATACAAACAGAAATCATACTGGGATCTTGTAAAACCAATGCTAATCAGAAATTCATTTAGTTTGTTATTCCAATTTTTTGGACTTTTACGTAACCCATACAAAGCTTTATTAAGCTTCAAAACTTTACTGTTCTCAATCGTAAGTCCTTTAGGACACTTTACATATACATCTGAATCTATTTCTCCATGTAAAAATGCAGAAGGTATGTCTAATTGTCTTACCTTCATATTATTTAAAGTGGCATGAGATAAAAATACTCTTATAGTTGACAATCGAGCTACTGGTGCATAGATTGTAGGAAAGAAAGTTTCTTCTTTTTGCTGAAAGCCCCGAGCTACCAATCGTGCTTTCTTCGTACCATCTAATTTGGTACGGAACAGCCATTTAAGATCTATGACTTTCTCGTTTTCAGGAGAATCAGTTACAGTCCACGTATTTAATGAAATTAATGAATTCAGCCCATTTGTAATTGCTGTTTGCCATAATTTGTCATGAAGTGCTTCTTCAAAAGTTTCAGGATCATTTTCTTCACTGTGAAAATAAACAGAATAAACTTCATAATCTTCTAAACGTTTAGGAAGTTGGATTTGTCTTGCTCTCTTTGTCCTAACATTTTCTTCTTTTTCTTCTGTATGCTGCTGTACTTCTTGATCTTCAACAATTTCAATTTCTGTAAGATCTTGCTCCTCCTCACTAGTTACATCTTCTGCAACATGCTTATCTGACTGGTCTTGCTCGACTAACTCATCCATTTGAAACCAAGTATATGTTTTACCATCTGAATAATTTGTGTTATCATTTTCTTTCATATGGCTTTTATTATTCTCTAGAAAAATTGCATCTCTACTAAAGATTATTTTTTTTGTTTCTGGATCAATACATTTATAACCTTTTTTTATATTATCGCTATAGCCTATAAACAAAAGCTTTCTGGATTTTGGATCCCACTTCTTTCTTGTCTGTTTAGGTATTTGAACCATTACTTCACTTCCAAAAACCTTAAGGTGAGATAAATTTGGTTTGCGACCATTCCAAACTTCAAAAGGTGTTTTCATTTTTAAAGTTGAAGTTGGTGATCTATTTAAGAGATTAACCGCTGTATTTACGGCTTCTGCCCAATATTTCTTATCTAGGCCAGCATCGAAAAGTAAACAACGAGCTTTCTCTACTATTGTCCTGTTAGTGCGTCCACAGACGCCATTTTGCTTATGAGTATACCTTACAGTTGTTTGATGTTAAATCCCAGATTCATTTAGGAAACATTTAAATGCTCTATTTACATATTCAGTTCCATTATCAGATCTTAAAACTTTAATTTTTCTTCCAGTCTGAACTTGTGTCGCAATAATTCTCTACATACTTACAATTATCCAGTCTTGTTGTTACCAACGTTCGCAGCAGCCCCACCTTTCTTGTTAGTCCAGAATCTTCAAATGCTCTTTCCAAGGAACTCCATGTCTCGTTTGCTGTTTTGGCGTTTTTAATACTCTCAACTTGTCGATGGAGAGAATGATCTTCGACAGAGCTTTTCTATCTTTTACAGGGTCCACTTTGTCCCCGGTTTCCACAACACTCCAGAGATCATCCAGCTGCAAATACGCCTTCATAGCGAATTTCCAATCATCGTAGTTATCTCTACCAATCAGTTTATCGACAGGTAAGAAACTTGAAGGTGTCGATGTTGTATTCATCTTCTACAATTTAAGTTCAATAAAGAACTCCAACAATTTCAGTACGTTTTAATTTATATCGCAGTGGACTTGCTCTGGGCCCATAACCTCTTAATATTTTGGGTTGAAGAAATAAAAAGCTTCTTGGATTTTGTTTAATTAACTTAATTTAATAACAAAAATTATCGCCATCTTACACGTCACTTTCTTCAAGTCATTCTCCTCTACATAGTGTCTCACATACCACCAACAACAACGGTAGGTATTATGATTACATTAAAGTATTAATAAAGATAAAGTATTTCAAACCCTAACAAAAATCTACTAGAAATGGAGCTGCGTCTTCTACTTGGCCGGAGAAAAATGTATACTCAGCTAGAGAGTTTTTATTTTTTACTTGAAGATTCTCAAAACCAACTGCAGTTAAGGCAGACGCTACTGTTAAAACTCCGTATCCTTCTAAATAGTGCTTAATGTGCTCTTGTATAGGAGGTTCGTTTTGTGTAGAGATATTTGTGCTAAAAAGTAATACTGGATATGTGTAATGATCATGGAAACTCTTCACTACTGGAAGGTCTTGAACAAGGGAAATATCAAGTTCTCTTAAGTGTTGTTTGGGTCCGATTCCGGAAAGCATCATAATTTGAGGACTATTTATGGTACCTCCACAAATTACAACTTCTTTAGATGTTGTTGCTTTGTATTTCTTTCCATTACGAATAAACTCTACTTCACAAGCCTTTTTAGCTTTAGCCTTTTTGGTCATAATTTGAAACCTGAAATACCCATTCTGATCTTTTCCATTGTAATCTAGAATGTTACGGCGTCTCTCTTGAGCAGATCTTAGAAATATATCTGTTATTTGAGAATAATACTTAGCAGTCTCTACACTGACAGGTCCATAGTGTCCGTGACACCCAGGATCTTCAAAATCTAAAGTAGAATTTTCGATTTTTTGAAGATATGGTAAAACACTTTGGTAATCCCACCCTGGATTTCGGCGACCCCATTTATCAAAATCTTGTTTATTGCCACGAACGTACACCAGAAAATTTACAACGCTGCTGCCTCCTACAGCTTTGCCACGGGGATAATTACATTGTTCATTTTTAAATCCTGGAACAAAAATTTCTAAATTGGAGAAGTAATTGAAATAAGAACTTACCCAGGCAAGAAGTTACCTGTGGTGTTGTTTTGGAACTCCAATTAAAATTTGAACAAGCCAAATACGGTGCAAAGCCAGGAACGTCAGTAAAATCGTTTTCTCTTGTCCTCCAGTTTCCAGCACTAAGACCTTAGATTTTCCATTTTCTGTTAGCCTGTTTACTAAGACAGATCCACCTACACCAGCACCGACGATTATAAAATCGTAATGACCATGATGGACTACAGAAGTTAAAATACAAAAATTGCAGGTTAAATATACTCGATGTGTTTTTGTATTTTATTCTTACTTGCTTCTTGGTGTTCGTTAATTAATTTGAAGAATCTTCTAGAATCTGTTGGTTGTTTCCATCGTGAAGCATTCTAGATGAATTCCTGCAGCAGATTTTGATAATATGCTACAGATTTTTGAGAAACACAGTTGATAGAAAAATATTTAAAAAGCACAAGATTATGTTTTTTACAGTCATTATATATTAACTGACAGTAGATATACATTTATAAGAAAAACGTTTGACCTAGTACCACACAAATGACGAAAATTAATAATCTAAGTTGGACAAGAATTTATAATTTTTATGTAAAATAATGTATTAAGAGCACCTTGAAAGATAACAGTTATTTTTATTTTTAAATATTAAAAGAGATAAGTGATTAACTATGTTAAAGACAACGTTCAAAAATACGTGAAACTGTAATTCTTACTTCCAAAAGATTATTAAGTTTGGAATGTAGTTTTTCAAAATTAATATCTAAAGCTGAAATGCATTAAATTTCAACTGTACCCGTTACATTTAATACAAATGCTAATTTTGGCTTTTGTCTCAAGCTACAATACCACAAAATATATTTGTCTTATAGAAATGTTTCGACGATAACCATGAATTTTGAGACGGTCTACTAATGAAGGCTTTACATAATTATGACAACATGTGATTCATTTTTCATTAGAATGACAAATACGTAGTTATAAAGCATGTAATGGGGTTTACGTTTTTTGTGGCAACACCTACAGAAGATATTCCAGTACCTTGCATTGTCAGTAACACCATCTAAGTTGGCACAGTTTCTGCTTAATTTAATTGCAATTACCCTTTGTTGTTCTATGTTAAATATTCATGAATTTACAGTCTTCCGGTGTTTGAATAGTATAACAAGTTGGAATATTTGTTTGCACATCTGTATTTCAATGACAAAATCTCAAAAAGAATTGTAATAGCTCAGTTCGAATGTTCAAAAGCATTTCAGAATGTTGTGGTGTGAAAGAAACTTGCATTTTGATTCTGATTTTTTATTTTAATAGACATTTGCCGTTTGGGAGCAAAGTCGATTAAGCCCCAGGCGGTTCCACACAAGGTGGTTTGAACATGAAAGTTCTTATGATGGTCGTTTAGATAGAAGACAAAACTGTAATTATTATCGATACTTAATATCGTTCTATCTTCTTGTAGTTGGTGACGCGAATGTAGAGAAAATAAAAATTAGAATTCGTAACGGTCACTTTTTGCTACCGTTCCATGTAGTCGCTCAATCTGTACTTTCAGCGTGCTTTGTTTAAAGTCTTTTCCTGGTTGGAGAGATGGCTGAGCTCGATATGTTCACACTGAGAGTTCGACTAGTTTTTGTAAAACGTTCTTAAAAAGTTTTTTAATTTAATTATGGTTGCTTCCCAGACACCGAATATTTTCTTTTCCGTTTTTTAACTTTAATTTCGCCGTATTTAAAATGTGACAGCTAAGACTTGCTTCCCGATGAAAAGGTTTACCTTAGAGGGGACTGAAATTGGAATCCGAGTAAGTTCCTGAACTGCTAGATTTTTGTGGGTGCGACAAGCCTCAGCTTAAGAAGGCAAGAAGAGTGCATCTGGGTTTTTTGTGGTCTCATAGGTGTTGTGTAATTCTATCTAGCTTGTTTCGGAGGCTGAAATTTTGTGGGATCACCAGTTGTTTCTCGCTGTTAAACTAAGAGAGAACAGCAGCCTTTGTCAACTCGACGCCGAGCTACGACGCTACTGTAAAACTTTTGGGATCTTCATCCGCAAGCCAAGGAGAATGACCGTTACATTTGCTGTTTCGAGGGTGTATTGGTTTATCTCCCTGGCATCCTCTAAACTGTAAAAATCATTCGTGAAAACTTATGATTATAATAGGAAAGACTTATTCAATCTTTTTGTTACATAATATTTAAACGTTAAACAAACAAAGGAAAAATCATAAATCACGATGATTCATTCATTCATAATGTTTAACTTCTGTCAGTGATGTAATTAATTAAATACCGGCCTTTGTGCTCCTTAAGAACGATTTATTTGACGTTAGGAAGCGAGGTTTAAGTGGGTTGTTTGTGCTTTAGATATTACTTTTAAATGATTTATTTTGTAACGGTTAAAAAGACATAAAAGACATTTTATCGCAATAATTATTAAAAACTTCATAACTAACTAACCTAACTAAATATGTAGTTACAAATCGCTATATTCTTTTAGAATCAAGTCAGAAGCTTTTTCTCCAATCATGTAAACCACGGCCGTGGGATGTGCAGATAATGAAGACGGTATTACACTTGCATCAGCAACTCGTAAACCACTAACTCCATACACCTTCAAGTCGTTATCATTTTTAGAAAGACTGTCAGAGAAAGCCTTGAGGTGCATCTGAAGAGAATGAGGCAGCCTACTATAAAAAGAAAATACCCAAACCTTTAGTTGGGTACAATGTGAAGATCCAAGTGCCGGAAATACACCGACCCAAAATTGAAGCGAAATCATTAATAGCTGTTGGGACAAGAAAAGAAACATATATAGCATCACATTACGAAGGTAGCTTATTAATTATTATTATAATTGTCATCGAACACAAACAACCGTAGCTCTTTTGAAATGATTTATTTTCGTAACAATGTATAATCCTAGCCATCTATGTTTTTTTATGTTAGTCACACCAACTTACCGAATAATTATTTAAAACTTCTAGTAATAAATTAAACAGTTACAAATCTCCATGTTCTTTTCGAATCAAGTCGGAAGCTTTTTCCCCAATCATATAAGAAGCGGCTGTAGTATGTGCAGCTAATGTAACAGGTATTATACTTGCATCAGCAACTCTCAGTCCACTAATTCCATGCACTTTCAATTTATTATCAACGACTGCAGTTTTGTCACCTTTTGGGCCCATCTTACAAGTGGCAACGGGGTGCATACTTGAATATGTAAGTTGTTTTAATGCACACATCCAATAATCGTCAGAAAGGTGTTTATACTTCTTACACGCCGGAAGAGGATCACTTACATATTTCGAATCGATACTTTGAAAAGCAGAAGTTTCGGAAATTCGAAAAACATTTTTTATTGCAGACAACATATCTTTTATGTCCTCGCCATTTTCATCACCATAGAAGTTACAATCTAATAAAGGAAAATCCAAAGGATCTCTTGTTTTTAACTTAATGGTTCCTATTGATTTTGGATGTAACAGAAAAGGAAGTACACTCCACATATATTTTCCCTCGAGAGGTTTTGAGATTGCTCGCCAGTTTTCTTCGGTCATTTGCATGGAGTCTATAAAAAATGGAGTTGCCGCTTCTACTTGGCCTGACGAAACTATATACTCAAATTGAGGATTCTTGATTTGTACTTGAGTACTTTCAAACCCAACTGCAGTATTGGAAGCTACTACTGTTAAAACGCCGTAGCCTTCTAAATAATGTTTAATGTTTTCTTCCATAGAAGGTTCATTTTGTGTAGAAATATTTGTACTAAAAAGTAACCCTGTATATACTGGATGATCGTAGAGGCTCTCTCCAACTGGTAGGTCTTGAACAACGGAGATATCAAGTTCCTTTAGGTGTTCTTTGGGCCCAATTCCGGAAAGCATTAGTATTTGTGGGCTGTTTATGGTACCTCCACAAATTATAACTTCTTTCGATGCTATTGCTTTATACTTTTTACGATTACGAATAAATTCTACTCCATAAGCCTTTTTATCTTTTATAAGAATTTTTATACCTAAGGAATGATCTAGCAATTCCAGATTCTCTCTATTCTTTGCAGGATTTGCAAAAGCCTTATTAGCGCTGCATCTTGAGCCTCTTTTGGTCATTAATTGCAACCTGGAATATCCAATTTCATCTTTCCCATTATAATCTAGAATTTTATAGCCCCTCTGTTTGGCAGATTTCAGAAATCTTTTTGTTATGTCAGTATAATAATTAGCAGTTTCTACGCTAAGAGGTCCATGATGTCCGTGATAACCAGAATCTTCAAAATTTAGAGTAGAATTTTCGGTTTTCTTAAAGTATGGTAAGACGTTTTTGTAATACCATCCCTCGTTTCTGATTCCCCATCTATTAAAATCCTCTTTATTGCCACGAGAGTAAAGCACGTAATTTATTACACTGCTTCCCCCTACAGCTTTCCCACGTGGATAATTACATTGTTTATTCTGTAAACCTAAAACTTCAATGTCATGATTCGGGAAATAATTAAAATATGGACTTACCAAGACAGGCATTTGCTTGTGGTATTGTCTTGTAACCCCAGTTAAAATCTGAACGAGGTAAATAGGGTGCGAAACCAGGAACGTCAGTGAAATCGTTCTCTCGTCCACCAGCTTCCAGTGCTAGTATCTTACATTTTCCACTTTCTGTCAGTCTGTTTGCTAAAACCGATCCAGCTACACCAACACCGACGATTATAAAATCGTAGTGACCATACTGGACTATGAAAGTAAAAATAAGAATTACAAGTTGAGTACACCAGATTTGTTACTGTCTATTATTCTTACTTGCTTCTTTATGTTCATCGATTAGTTTGAAGAACCTCCTAGAATCTGTTGGTTGTTCCCACTGCGAAGCATTGTTTAAGAATTCTTGTAACAAATCTTGATAATATTCTACTGAATTTCCAGAAACATATTTGGCTGGTATTGACGCAAAAAGGGTTAAGAAGCATAAAATGATGTTCTTTGCTAGCATTGTACACAGGTTACACTAGATACATTTAGCAAATTATAACAAACGTTTTAGTTTATATATTACCAGTTGCGGAAGTTAATAATTAGGTTGCAAAAACAAATTATAATTTGCATGTAAAATAATGTATTAAGAACACCTTTGTAGATAAAAACTGCATAACTAGTTTTGGGTTTGGATACTATGTTAAAAAATATTTAAAAGCCTATGAAGCAATAATTAGATATTAGTATATTAATGAACATGTTTTATAACATAAAGCCATTTGTTATCTATGGCTTTATATATTATTTAATGAGCAATTATGATAGCTAATATTCATGAGGATGGCGTTTGCTAAACGAGCCGTAGGCGAAAGAAGCATTTTAGGCGTTAGATTCTGAATATCTTGAATACTTATGTTTTTCATCGACCGGTACCCAGGACACCCATAATTAACGCCACCTAAATAAAATAACAAATAACAATTAGTTAGTATTACATTTATACAACTCACTTTGGTTGCCAGATATTTTTTGTTGCCCACATTTTTTATGAAATTTTATATCTCCTTTGCAGTGAATGTTTTAGCTTTTTTGGTTTGTATCCGTTTGTTTAGCGTTTGAGTAATGCTCTTAGTTTTCCATAACTTTCTAAAATTTTTATGCTATGGTGAATTTCAAGAGTGCTCCTTAGCATGGAATATTGGGTCCAAAGTGTCGATTATTTACACTTTTGTGCCAATTCTCCAAAGTAAGCCAAAAGTACAGACTCTGAAAATGAGTTTACCGTTTTGCCTTCACGCCACTCCATGAAAGCTTTGTATGCAATAGCTCGGAACGAAAATGTATCAGAATTTTTCTTTCGAAAATCGGATGGCCTGTATTCACAAAAGCTGTTGTTTATGATGCTAAATAACACTGCAAAATGTGGGTTACCTATGGCATTATCTTCAGCTGCCAAGATTGACTTGAAATTAAGCATTGGTTGCTATTTTATGTTAGACAATGTATGTATTTTTTTTTGAGACATTACTGCAACAACCTAGAACTCACCACGAGGAGGTGGCTGCATATCGAGTTCCAGCTCTATCCTACCCTTTTGCATCTAGTCATCTAAGCAAAATTATTACTTCATTTTCTAATTACTATTGGCAGAAATTGAGATTTAGTTTCAAACTGCGGTAAAACTACTCTTGAGACTATTCTAGCTTTTATAAAGCCATCTCTGGCTTCCACATTACATACTGCAGATGATACTTCTGTAACTATGTAGTTCTATGCATCTTTCTACAGCTTGTGTATGACAAAGAAACTTCAGAATCTCAATTTCCTTAGATACTTCCTTCATCAAGTTTCTTAAGTCTTCGTCTGAAATTTTTTTAGTATGCGCCTCAAACCCAATTCTCTGACGTGTTAGCGATCTTCTGTCACCATAGCTAACAAAATGTTCTCTGAGCGGCCGAAATATACGTTTCTCTGTATTATTGGGTCAATTACTTTCCTAAGATCATCGGAAACATAACGAGACTTCCTTATAATCCAATGTAGATGTTTGGGACCGTCCCTACACGATGGTTGGAACTTGATTTTGAATCAGATTAAGGCATATACTCTGATGAATTATTTTTGAAGGATTAGCAGTGGCAACATATAATCTCAGAATTCTATTAACCGTTGCAAGCCATCGGGTATGGACCATCTTCCCTGGTTGTCGATGAGCTAGATCGGATGTTACATTCCTCGTTGAAAA